>JASFAX010002640.1:0-45200 GCA_030737875.1 Allium sativum | reverse complement strand
AGTAAATTGGATTTTGATAATTCTCCATATGAAGACAAAAATACAGATGAAAATGAGATTCTGGTAAGAAGACTACAATCTGATCTTCCAATATGATCTACGTATTTTGCTAATATTTACAATAATGTCTTGTTAAATTACTTTCAGAATGATGATCTATCACCTACGCCACCTCCACCGCTTACAGAATGCGAAAGGAGAGAGACAAAAATGTCTCACAGAAGAATGGTGTTTTTGAAAAACTTGGGATACCTAAACTAGTTACTGAACTAAGAAATGAATTTGAAAAAAATAAAGAAAAATCAAAGATGCTTGCTGAGGATATCAAAGATTATGTTCCAGAATTTGATGAACTTAATGAAGATGATGCTTCAAACATCAGGTAAAGGTGCGTTATAGATGAAGATTTAATTTTATGTTGGTAATTATAGACTAGCTTCATTATTTTTTCATTTTATTGTTTTTATGTGAGTATTTTAGAGAACCAAAAAGGTTACGGTTAAAAAGCCTCAGTCTGGACCAACAACTCGTTCACGAGCCAATGTTGAATCTGCAATTGATAAGAATACAACTCCGAAGGAAGGGGAAAATTTAATTCGTACACAAACTGATGATACACCATGTACCAATGTGTTACCACACAATGAAGGAATAGGAACAATGGTTGCTTATTTGGCTATGCGAGAACGCCAGAAGAATAATAGTAATGGAAGTGGAAGTGCAAGGAATAAGGCAAGGGATAAGGTTGTTATTGGAAATGTCACGACAAATATTGAAAACGAAGAAGATGAAATAGAAGAAGCTGAAGATATTATCTAATTGAGTTCTGATTTTAATAGTTTAAGTTTTCATTTACGTTATATATAGCCTTCTCATTACGATTGTATGTACTTTTTAGCGGTAGTCAGAGCTCCCAGAAGGTTCAGGGGAAAAACAAAAATGGATAAAGTTCATTCATGGCCATATGACAAAAGAGTTATAATCCAAATGAATAATCGATGCCAACCTATTTCAGATGATGACCAAGTAATGTATGAGCTGAGTTACTATTTAGGAACACTAAAAAGGAGTGTTCCACTTACTTACAAGTTTGGTTTGATGTTCCTTCAAGTTTGAAAGGAACCTGTGGAACTATGTTAAGGTAATTTGCAAACTTAGCTGAATTTTACTTAAATATATGAAACTTGTCACGAAAGTAGCATGACTGGTCTTTTTAATGTTTTATTTGCATTTAAGCAATAGTATATTATTGCGGACGAATGTGAATATTGGACTTTGAGGTCAATTCGTGACGTTTGGAAGGGGTACAAGAGTCGTATTAAAAAGACACATTATACGGCTTATGAAACTGATGAAGAGAGGCTTGAAAATAGGCCGGATGAAATTCCACTTAAGGATTTCAAAGTACTCTTGATGTTTTGGGAAGATGAAAAAATTCAGGTATAATTTTAAGTTTTATCAAAAAAAAAAAAAAAAATCCCTTTTTATTCATTCAAATCAAGCAGATAAACATCTTTATTTCATGTTTTTGTAGTCCAAGGCCCTAACAAATTCTGCAAATTGAAAATCGTATACTGACACACACACTACTGATCCAAAGCCTTTTCCCAAATTCTGCATAAGATGGTATGTATTTTGCTTATTTTTATGGTTGGCTTGTTTAACAATATAGGTCATATGAAGGTATGCTTGTTTAACTCGAATGCAGTATTCATGTTTAACTTGTGAATAAACTACATATATCAATGAAGATTCATGTGGAGATGTTTTAACTTTTTTGATATTAGTGATCTATATTCAAGAACAATTGGTTTGATATCCTTTTACTGTCTAATGGTTTTTGTATCAGTCCAACGAATTAGATAGGGAACTTTTTGTTAAAACTCGCAAGCGAAAAGAAGCAAAGATGTACAAGACTAATGCTTCAGTAATGAACTACAGAATTGTAAAAATTTTATTTTCTCTTCAATCAAATGTCAAAAAATGCTTTATTTCGCACATGATCAACATTATTGTAGAATTAGATCCTGTTTTGTTGAACGAGTCGTGGCATAGTTATGCTATGGCATAGATTTGCATCTGAAATGCAACTAAGGCATGCATGCCTCTCATTTTGTTTTGAAATGTAAATGAGGCATTGCCTCAATTTGTAGCCGAGGCATGCATGACTTTGGTTGTGCTGAAATAGTGTATTCACTGTGAAAACATTAGTTGTACTAAAGAGTTACTCAGATTTTATTCATTAATGGTGTCACATTTTGAAACTGCTTTATTTTGCAGGAGAAGATTAAAAAAGCAATAGGTGAAGGAGGTAGTGATAGAGTTCTTCAAGAACTTGTTTCTGATGGAAAGTCGCATGGTCCATCATGGCTTATAGGACGACACACAAAGCCTCCAAAAGTTGCTCCAATATCAAGCACATACATACAGGAGCTGGCAACAAATATAAGGGAAGATATAGCTAATGAAGTCGAAGCAAAGGTGAACAAGATGGTCCAAGATGAATTTAATGCAAAGGTGAACCAAAAAGTTCAGGAGAACTTGACAAGGATGCTTAAGAAATTAGGTGAAGCAAACCCTGACATGCACGTTGATATTGGGGATCTTTGTGCGACAACTGGAAGTAAAGGCACTGAAACTGAAAGCACTGAACGCACCCTTAGTCATTGATATTGAGGATTTTTGTGCAACAATTTGCAGTGAACATGAATTGATGTGTTTGTAAGTACGGTCTGTAAACATGAATTTACTGGAGATGTTTGTAAGTATGTTTGTAAGTACTATTTGTGTTGCTTTTTAATCTGAGATGAGAAGTTCTTTGTCTAATTTAGTGTGATGTTAAATTCTGTAATGTTGTAGTATGTGATGTAATATTGCCATAACTATGATATATTGTTGCAGTTTATGATGTTAAATGTTGCCATAGCTATGATATAGTGTTGTCATTGGATGATAGATGTGTTGCCATAGATTAATGCTTGTGGGCCCCACAACATGATTTCGTGATCCCGTATTACAATCACAACAGGATTCCGTGAGCCAGGGCTACAGATTTTAGTAGGCCCTACATTTTTGTAAATTTAGTACCTGTGGCAACACCTGTACCGATATTGCCTTAGACTCTAAGGCATTGCGGCAAAAGGCAACACCGAGAAAGTGTTGCCACAGATCATTTTTGGCCTATAGCAACATGTTTAGGCACATGCTGCATCACTTCTCTGGTGTTGCAGTATGCAATCTATGGTGTAGTGATGGAAAAGGACAATCGCAATGAATTTGAAAATAATGATGACAGTGATAATAAAAGATGGAAGTTGACATGTTGTGTTAGAACGTTATAGATACAAGGATGAACCAGGAATATCTTTGAGACACGTTTAGAAAACATTACCTTTAAGGAGTTAATCGCTTCCACTACAAAGTAGATTGGTTAAGGGTGAACGACATTGTTCCTCTAGGGTACAACAAAAAGGCCTCCTACATAAAGCAAAGAGCGATGGTTTTGACTTTTGAAGTGTTTGTAGTGGAAAACGAATGAAGGCAGAGAGCAGAAGATTGTTATTAAATCAGAATGTTCCTATATATAACATGCAGAAAGACATTAGGAAAGGGTGCAACTGTCTGTAAATGCCCGTTGAAGTCAATGGACACAACAAGTTTATATAAAAATGACCGTTGGGCAACAGTCACAACTGCTGGTTGTATTCATGCACGCGCGTAGGTGCCCTAAGTGCCTAATCTTTGACACTTAAATATGCATTTGCATCATCAAGCCCTTCATGTTCTTTCTTGTTCAATGAGATATTAGTCTCTTTTACTTATATAGTGGTTTGTATCACTATTTACAAGATGTGGGATATTATTACAATCTCTTTCAACGATCCCCACTAGATTGTAATATTTTACCATACATTTACGCGTAGAAGAAAGTTCCTTTCAATATAAACTTTTCTTTTTATTTAAATATTTAGATTTCAACATAATAGTTGGTGGCTAATTGTTTAAACCAAAATCCTATATGTTAAAACGAAATGTTTAAACACATAAATGTGTACTTACTTCAAAAGTCACTACAATCACAAATCAGTTACTAACATCCCCTGGTTTTTATGAACATTTATAAAGTTAATTCTTACTTTGCTAAAATATTATTTCTTATATTTATATAGATGTCTGTTGAACCGACACTCTAGCAGGGTTGGTAAGGTATGGAATTGAATTGTGATAGGAAAGGTTTTAGGTTCGAGGCTCGTAGTTACCAATTTCCTATGGTGACTATCTTGGTGGTGCGAAGACATTGCAAACCGATTATACACCACCCGTGGGGTTTACTAGAACTGACAAGCTTTGTCTTGAGTGACGTCTTAGGTTACACATAAAAAAATATAGATGTCTGTTCTTTTCCGTCCCTGTTTCTATTGACAAACTAACACCCTCATCATAACAGTCAAACGGTAATGTCCTAGATTTCTAACCATTTAATTTGAACATTTTAATTTGTTTTTTAAATATTGAATTGGAAATATAAATGGATTTTTATATCAAGTTTATCGATTTAATAAATAGAATACGATTTAATTTTGAATTTATCGACTTATCGTAATACGAAAACAAAAAATAATTGAATTCTAAGTTAATAATGAATCGAAAATGATTCTAACGATTGATACAAACTCTATTTGAATATTTACGATAATAATAATTTATTATCAATGGATTTGGTTGTTTTGAAATTGATTTATATTTTATCGATGTAATTTAACATATGAAAAAAGCCAATATTAAAACGACCTCCTATTTCAATAAAACCAATTTTATAAAATCTGTAATGGTTAATTATTATAAGATTTCATGTAACACCCTGTATTTTTATGCTAATAATAAAAAGGAAAATATAAAAGGTTATAGTTTCAAAAATTGACCTCGAAACCTTTACTAATGTGTTCGCGGTGATTTTCTGAGTCATTTTGGTATATGGCATGACCAAAACGGGGAACATATACAAAAGATAACAATAAATAAAAATAATTGGAAAGATTTGTATATATATACATATATAAGTGAAATTTGAACTTAGTAATGATGTATAAAAGGAATAAGATAAATCAAAGGAAGTAAAGGGGCTAAATAATCAAACGTTTAAATAGAAACGTTAAGTACGACAAATAATGTCACGCTTGGACCCAGAAGGGTCAACCTAAGTTATGCCTGGGTCGACCTACGGGTCAACCCAGGGGTTGACCCAGGGCTGGTCCAGATTTGCTTTGTGACGTGGTTTTGCTTATGTGTGCCACTCGGATTTTGATAGATTAAATCCAACGGTTCAGACTTTTTCATACACCTATAAATAGACTAGCAGGGCCTAGCCTAAATCTCATATTTTCTGAGGAGCTTCCTAGGCTCTATCACTTTCTTTTCTCCCCAAATCTTTTCAGAAAATTAGATTATTAGTTTTAGGTAGCTCTAATTCAAGATTTGATAAAAGAGTATAGGTTGACAAATAAGTGTTCAGAATTCTGATCAACGTGAGTTAAGTCCTTGAATCTGGTTCATATAGGTTTCTTTATCTTTTCCCTCTTCTTTAGTATCAAATTTGTGAATCCATAGTTATTTGGATTATAGATTCAATTAGTAAGGCCATGAAATAACAAATATGGGTCAGATTCATGGATTGGAAAGATGTTAGGT
This sequence comes from Allium sativum, assembly GCA_030737875.1. Classification (NCBI taxonomy): domain Eukaryota; kingdom Viridiplantae; phylum Streptophyta; class Magnoliopsida; order Asparagales; family Amaryllidaceae; genus Allium; species Allium sativum. Next base: position 39,512 of record JASFAX010002640.1, on the reverse strand, counting down.
GAGTGGATCTAAATTATACCATTTTAAATAACAGTACATTTATCGTTCGTATTCTCCGTTATATTTAATCTGCTAAACAGTCTACAATTGTGGAAATTGGGCATTAAAACTGTTTAGGACAAGTTAAAAAGATTACTGTTGTATATAGAATCATCATAAGAACCTGTTAATTGGATATTGTAAATTAAGCTACAATGAAATTGCGAATAATTGTGGTAGTTAGGGCTAAATTCGCTGAGAACATTTCTGTCATATAAGCCTGTTTCCATTAAACATCTGCCTGAATGGGAAATTACTGTAAAAGCTCTAATTATGGAATTTATGATAAACCTGAATATTTGCCTAAGAATATTATTATACCAAAAGGTTGTAAATAGAATTATAGTAAAATATGAAAGAATAGATATGCCTAAATTAGAAGGATGATTTACAGTGATTAGAAAAATGTAACCGCACTGAGACACGAGATTAAATTCAACTTGTGGTAAAAGTCTGCCCAGAACCACCCGGCAAATCCAGCATCCACAAGTGGTCAATTTAATGTGATAGGTATGGTGCCTAAGCATATATAAATATATGTACATAAATGGAATATGTGTGAAAAATTCACAAGACAGTAAAGTGAAAAATGTTACAACAGTAAAAGTCTGGTTAATGTAAAGGACCAAACAAAAATGTGATAAACGGGGAATATAATCTGTTATAATTAATTATATAAATGAGAATCAGATATAATAGGTAGGCTTGTTCCAGGGACAAGTGGAAATTATAACATAGGTTATAATAAATGGAAAGGAAACTTATTAATAAACCTTAGTTAAGAGAACTAAGTTAATAAGTAAGCAATAACAAGTTGTAATGACAGTATAAGATGAAATTATGATTAAATAAGAAAGAATGAGGTAGACATATAGAATGAAATAAGTTATATTTAATCATATATGTATATTAATGTAACACATTGATAGAAAACATGTGAATGGGGATAAGATATACTTAATTATACATTAAGTAGAACATGCAATTGTAACCTGAAAACCTGAAATTGGGAAATGAATGATAGGATAATAATGTAAGAAGATTGTAGATTACAGACCTTGAATTACAATTTAGAGAATAACATGTTAGAGGCTTATTAGGGAACTTAAATGGGTTAAGTTATATAACTGAAATTAATAAGCGAGAGGGGTCCATTCCTTGGCGATATAAGGGGCTCGGAGAGAACTTGGAAACCTGAATAAGAAGTTAATATGATTGGAAATAAACAAGTAAACTGAAACTCAAATGAGGTAGAGCAAGCACGTAGTTAAACGTTTAGACATAGGGTCTAATAACACGTTAGCACGATGCGCTTGGACCAGTCCGAACGTCTGAAGGTGAAGAATCCAACGAGGTAGATCATTGTGGTGTCCAGAGGCACGAGAGGAGCACGTCCATCTGATTACTCTATTGATATTCAGTTTGCTAGCTCTGTAGGATTGGAAGGAAGAGCGTGGTTTCTGAGGGACGTTGTACGGTTGAGACGACCCAAACTTCCCCGTAAAGGAAAACCCGGATTGAGTTGAGAACACGACAAATCAGAACATAAGTAGAAGAACATTTCATTGGTTATTACAACAATTTACATTAGAATACAAGAATACACAGAGTTTGAACAAATAATATACATTTGATAAATATCAGAGATTTACAATTTACAATGCAGCGGAAAATAATACAAAACACAACTGAAAGGAATATACGGATACAGAGCTTTCCGAATATCATTCCAGCTGTAAATCAGGATCTTCTGAATATAAATCTGCAAAACCAAAACTACTAGCTGCCCGTGTGAAAAATAGTGGCACCCAGAGTTTAGGTTAAAACAATAAACTCCAGGTCAGTCATGTGATTGGTGTGAGAACAAAAACAGTTATTATCTTGATTTTAAGGTTAGGTAAATCAAGGGACCACGCCGTAATCACGGAACGGGTTTTAACCACAAGAATACCAGTGCATATAACAACAATGCAATGCTAAATAAAGAAAATGAAGCTATTATAAGACTCAGGTCCCATCACACAATGCAACGCAAGCCGAAGGATAGAGTTTTTACCTTATAATAGCCAAGAATGCTTGGTACATAAAATTTCATATTTTATTTTTACTATAAGTGTATAGTGTCAAAAACAACTTCAAATATAAATATATCAATCATAGACGGCATTAGTGCCCCATCCAACTATGTCGCCATACTAGGCTCTATAATCAAAATCACAAAATGTCGTATTGGAAGTTGGATTTCCATCTGTGAACCAGGCAAGGGATCGTCCTTACCGCTTCGAGACGCTCTAGCATGTGTCTCAGGATCAGAACGCATCGACCCTTGGAGCGACAGGGCCGGTCCACTCGATGTGGATTAAAATGCCCGAACACTACGTTTCCCCACCCTATGGGGCGTCAGTCTGGTCTGTATATAGACCATACCATCCATCGGCCCTGTAGTACCGATATATACGAGGTGCCTCACTATCCATCATCCACATAAGTAAAACGCCAGGGCTTGCAAAACCCTGACACCACTCCTAGCTAAAAGGAAATGCATGTCCTCCCTGAGGTCCTCTCCCGTTTCTGGATCACACCGGGGTGTGAGACTTGCGAATTAACGCTATACACAAAGCGATGCTATTTTAAAGCCGTGCTTTGATCATCAACCACCAGACTCTGCTTTTTAACAGAAGCCTTGATCATTTGCATATCAGCATGCTACACAGGCAATTCACGCTATGCAACCGATGTCTATCAATCACACAGAATGAAATCTGATGTCAGACACAGATCCATTTACAAGTTCATTCTGGGTCTGAACGAAACCAGAGGCACCTTATTCCTCGTCCCATATGTCGATACAGGAGAGAGGTCCTCGCATATCCGGTCGATCTCCAAGTATGTCTGGACGATCACCACTTATTACCTCGTCTTGGGTGTACAGCCCAATCAAGACATCAGTAATCATCCAAATGATGTAAAGACCTCCGGTCTTCAACCACCGCCTTCATCGTCGACATATCGTTGAATCAATTATTCAGAATGGGATAAACCCGGTCTTTCTAAATAACTCGCGTATATTATAAACAAGTGCTATAAAAACACAACATACACCTCATTTCAATCCAAAATATTCCTTTATTCAAATATTCTTATACTTTGGGAAAGTTTCCCATTAATTTTATCAAAGATAAATTCTTTAAATTTATTCTTTAATCTTCCTTTGGATATCAATTCAAACCAAATTATGGTTTATCCAAACTAGTCGGGATTAACGCACCTTACAGAAGTAACCATTTGTTATATTTCCCAATCCCAACCTATTCATCCCATGAAGTAAAACTGGTAATAATTCATATCTAACACCACGGTGTTATCGGTAAAATTAATTACCATTTCACGTTTAAATCTAATTAAAGATTTAACTATCGCTTGGAGAAAAACAGGTGATACTCAATTCTCGATCATTTATTGAATTTGATAATTTTAGTTATCAGATTCACCTTTCAATATAATTAAAGATTCATTAAATTCCCATTTAGTTTTATTCTCCAAAAATCATTACTTAATGATTATTCAAATTCAGGAAATAAATCATGTCTTTAACTGGGTTAAAGAACAAATGTCATTTAAAACACAGCTCACGATAAACCCAAAGTCACATTCCACTAATTATGGAATCTTTACGGAAAACGGATCAATATATATAATCGATATAAACTTCCATGTCCGACTAATAATATAAATGGAATAACGGCAAAGCCTTTTAAATTCCATATATATATTAGCAGTCTTCCTCCACAGATGTTCACCTCAATTGTTACCAAATCAAATTCCATTCCATTCCAATTTATTTTATTAATTTGGAAAGCTTAAGTTTGGAAAATTCCCATTAAATCTTAATAAAAAGATTTATAAATCCCAAATCACATTTCACTGTAAATCGGGTTAAAGAACGAATGTCGTCGTTAAAAACACAGTTCACAATATACCCAATTCACATCCCATTTTCAATTCCAATTAAATGTTAATTTGTTGGTAATTCTTCTTTAAATCTTAATTAAAAGATTTATTCTTTTCATACTGGGTTTAAGAACGGTGTTAATGAAGACACCATTCACGACAAACCCTAATCCAATTCAATATTAAATACGAGGCTCTGAATAGAAATTATATCGGCTTATATTCAATATCAAATTCTGAAATCAACAAATATCGTATTGGGAATAACGATATATATATATATATCTTCCAAATTCCTCCATAATATCCGTATAATCATGGAATCCAATATCGAAATATTCCGAAGATAATTTCTATTCAAATCCATTTCAATTCATATATTGGAAATTTTGGTTATTTTTAAAACCATTTCAAATCAAATATATTTATTTAAATATACTGGATTTATACTTCTTGTTCATAACTAGCTCATTTCGATAAAAATATATTTTTATCTTTTCAAATATGGAATTTTTCATCCTAATTCTTTCCAAATCATTTATTATGATTTTACAAAAATTATTGATAACTTTGATAATTTTATCAAGGCCCGTACAATCAATTTCCATAAACGGCCATCGAACTGCACTTACATCGACCTTTTCCAAATTTGATTTGGGCATAATTCCAAATCCAACCGTTAGATTTCAAGTTCCTTATATTTTTCAGAAAGCCCTTTTCGATACGAACCCAACGGTTCCGGTTTTAGGAGAATTCGACGGTCAGATCTCCCGTAATGTCCGTTCGAAGTCAATGTCGAAATTCGCGAACTACCGCGGTGCGGCGCGTTCTATTCAGGTCATTAAATATAATATATATATATATATTTCATCGATTTCCATTTAAAACGTATTTTATAAACCGTTTTAAATTCGTTTTCAAAACGATTTCAACTTCATATTCAATTTCAAATCAAAATTGAATGTTCCATATCATTCATATATAAATGATAATATATTCAAAACATTAGATTTTGAAATCACTTCCTTTTCAATATTCATTTTAAAAAATGATTAAAATCGATATAAATATCGTTCACATCTAAATGGCGATAATCCAATCAACATGGCCTCATATATTTAAATATTTTCGTGTCAATCCCAAATCGAACATCAAAATCATATTTTGATCCATTACTGAATATTATTTTAAAATATTCATTGTTTTAAAATATTTGTTCTTTTTGAATTGGAATCAGACACAGTCAATTACCATATAATTTTATTTATATGTATTTCATACACACATGTACACAACAATAATCAAACACAGTCAACCATCCAGAGTGCATTACACAACTGCATAAGCATTAAATATAAATAATTAACGCTTGTACAGTCTGTCAAACAATTGATTGACATACAACTAAACAATTGGGATTAGTGTACGTCAAATATCATCCCAATACCCATGTGGGATTTCAATCAATAAACACAATTTTTATTTGTATAGTTGGACGATGTGTAAAATTTATCGTCCCAATCAGTATCAGATAAATGGGTGTACATAAACAAATCATCTGATTTGTTTATAAACATTTATTTCAAAACGTGACAATGTTATACAGTCCATATATACAATAAAAATGATATTTTTATTGTTCAAATATTTTATTCCATACACATGAATATTTTATACTGTTCATTTACACATCACAATCACAATCAAATTTCACAACACAATACAATCAAACAAGTCGTCCATGGTCTGTGGACGACGGGGTGGTGGATCTAGATTAACCCTAGAGGGGGGGGGGGGTGAATAGGGTTTATCACAGTTTTTAAACTGAATTGAAAAACTGACAGGATATTAAAATACTAAACAGATCACAGAATGCAGTAGAAATAAAAGTGCAGAAAATAAATCACACACAGATATACCCAGCTTCGGCAAAACCCTGCCTACTGCTGCATTCCTAAGGTGTCTACTAGGTGTTATAAACAGATCCCGCATACAAGACCATGTACACTCGCAGCGCCTGCTCCTGTCCTAACCCTACGCTCAAAACCCTAGACTGACCGAAGTCCCCTTGATCAGATTCCCTGAATTACAACCCCGTAATCCGTATCCCAGAATTTTACAGACTCTGAAACTGACAGTCAACACCCTGACTGTTTTACTTCTAGTATTTTACAGACACAAGAAAACTGGTTCGATGGCTTTTACAACTCAAAATAAAACAACTAAAATTAAACAAAAGATACAAGGAAACCCTAGAAAAAATAGTAAAGGAAGAGTTTAATTTTAAAGGGGTCATCACTTTAGAAAATATCCCGGCCAACTTGGTTTGCGTTGCAACCCTTTTTCATTTCGTTAGCCGGATCCTTCTTTGCTTTGGGAATCAGAAATGGCAGCTAGGGTTTGCCTTTTTTCCCCAAATCACAATCGTATCTGCTTGAAAAAGGTTCTCTGATGATCGTATTCTAGTTGATATTCTCGGCGTCGATTGCTGATGCTATTTTGTTCACCGATTTGGGGTTGTTCTCTGGTTTGGCAATTTGCGATCGAAACCAAAAGTAAGTATCCAAATTCAATTTGGTTTTTCTCTGAGTTGTTTATGTTTTTTTTCTCCGATAATTTATAAGCCGATGATGATAGGTGTTATATAGGGATTGGAAAACCCTAAATAAATTCCGATTTCAACAAAGACATCGATCTGATTCGTGGGTTTCCCTTTTTGAAAATATCACCTCGACTTGATTGAAAAATCTCTGATTTGTTATGCTGGTTTTTCTCTTATACAATCCTTGAATAAATCGGCTTTAAAAAACTTGCCCTTTTTGAATTTCCCTGATTGAAATAATCTGATTTTTGAAGCTTTCATCTTTAAAAAAAACTGCATAGATTTGCTTGCTTGTGTTTCCTCTTTTGAAAAACAGCTCTCGGCTAAATTTATTTTCCCTTTTTAAATTTGCAAATGTAAATATTTGGAAAGTATTCAAGTCGGTTTCTTGTACCCTTTGTGATTTTCTGCAATTAACACTTGCAAAAAAAATTGAAAATTTCTGGAATTAAATGGATGCTTGCCAAAACTGTTTAAATTGAATTTCCTTTAATTTTTGTATTACTGGAAATATTTGAAACTTGCCACAGAGAAAACACTTGATTGAGCTGAGTCATCCTTTCACTATACTATGCCATAGTTGTTGTACTGATTTCTGAGATCTTGAATGCTGTCATTTATGTCATATATGATTTCTGGAAGTGAACTTATTCCATGGATTTTCCATTTGTTTCTTCCTTGAAATGCATTAAGATTTTCTCGGCCTTAATGAAACGAGAAATACTGCACTTCCAAATATGATTCACTTAAACTTGTACCTGTACATATGCATCTGCATTGCTTCAAAAACAGGGGTTGATTAAACCAGAACTTGCCACATTGCATTTCATGTACTAGTTTTCTCCTGCACCATGTAACCTACAACTTTTGAACATGTAGCACCTGCTTTGTGAATATTTGATGTTGATATACATGCTGGTTTCACTTGATCAGCTATATGCTTTATTTTCTGGGCTGACTTTGTCACTTGTTCACATGTATTGACATGCTGCGGCTCCACCACTTATTGATTCATATACCAAGCATGTATGTCATGAATTTGTCTATGTTGCATCATTTTGAGCTGTCCCAACCAAAGTTGCTTGCCAATAACACTATTTTGCAATCTTGAACACACAAAACACTTTGCTGTGTACAACCACTACTGCCATGTCATGTTTTGCTGATTTACACCATTGCTTTTTCGACCATTTAGAAACTGTTAAACCATTTTGAGCTGAGTTGTAACTTGAATCTTGCTGTTTGACGACTTTTGCTTTTGAACTTTGACATGTGACTTTGACTTTGGGCTGAAATGCTTGTCCACTATTTTGCTGTATGCTTGACCACTTTGGTTTTGTATATTTGTTTTCAATTTCACTGAGTCGAGACAGTCCTAGTGGCTACTCCTCAGCTGCGTACTGATTGGCATGGCAGTGCACACGTGTGTATATACGCACGTGTGTATTTGCAGCAATCAGTCGAGTTGTCCCTGTCCCTGTCCCTGCACTGTTATATGTGTATATACATACATATGTATGTGTATACATGTATGTGCGTGCTATATTCAGATCAGGTCATGAAAAATGATGAGAAACACACCGAAATTCTGAGGCAAGTAAAATTTTCAAAATAAAATTTATATTCGCGTACATTCAGTTTTATTTCTATTGCAGTGTACTGTGTGTGTTTCTGTTTTATGTGACAGGTATGAAGACGATGATTGAACTGGATTGACTGGACATGTTGAGAGCAGTGAAGACTGGACTGACAGAAGATGAAGTGCGTAACAGTGTGTCCATCAGTAAAAGTATATGAGTCAGTGAATGAGTCAATGCTAATGAAACAAATGTTGTAGTGAGGAGTTGTGTATGAAAATGTGAATTGTACTGAATATTGTAATAAACAAATTCTGTTTGAAATAAAATATCATTTCATTGTTGTCAAACAGACTTGTCTATTCTATTCTGTTTATTTACAAGTACAAATATTCTGTGAAGTGTTTAAATAGTGGAGTTGAAAAAACTGTACTGTTGAATGTTGAAATAAAATATTCAATTTAAATAAAATACTGTATGAATATATGAATGTCTATACAGTCGTATTTTATTTAAATATAAATATAATATTCCAGTCTGTGTTGAGTATATAGAACAGTACGAATTCAAACACATTAAAAATATATATTTATTTGGTTGTTATCATCAAACAAAAAACATATAATAGTGTATATGACTACGTCATATACAAAAATCTCCCCCTTTTGATTATGACAAACAAATAAAAGATTTTGAGCACAATAAATGTGTTTGACAGTGAATATTGAACTCCCCCTATTTATTAGCTTCCCCTACAATAGATACTCCCCCTACAACTGTGCATGAGTGAAATAAATAAATTTTCAAAATTAAAAAATATATTTATAGAATATTCACTCATAAATCAAAATCTAATCCATTCTCCCCCTTTTGTTATCATCAAAAGGATATAGAATTCTAAAATATAGATGAAGAATTGACTAAAAATATAATTTCAGCCTAAGAAGAAGAATGGTCATCATAAATTTCAATCAGTCAAACAAAAATCATAATAAACTAAGAACTGGTGGCATATTTCACATTGTAGATAATGATGGATTTACGATGAGATTTATATAATGGAGAGAGTTTTAAAAAAAATTCAATTATTTCCAAGGATTTTTATTAAAGGTGGAGCACAGAAAACAGTAATGGATTTGGACTATAATTATAAATTCAACTTAAGTGATAAAATCGTATAATCTCAAATCCCAATAGCTATCAATCAACAAATCATAATACATCATAAGATATTAACACATTTCACAAATAGAAAATGGATCGATAGGCTGGTTTTTATACTCAGAGGAGAATTTCAATTTTATAGCACGTTTTTCCTTTTCTTTTATTTTTTATTAAAAGCACACTGACCACGCATAACCATAGCTTGGATTTTTAAATGGAGTCAGTCGCAACTTAAATTATAAGTTGTCTTATAACCATGCATAACCAGAGCTTGGATTTTTAAATGAGATTAGAGACACACTTATGTATTAATTATATTTTTATCATTTTCAGCTTTTAAAAGGAAAAACTCCTCGTTATATAAAACCAATATGGATGATAGAAACGTGGTAGGTATAGAAATGGTTTGTGAAATAAATTTCTAAATTAATCATATTATGAAATATGCTCGACTGTACCGGGATTATTGAAAATTTTCAATTATCACTAATTCTGAATAATAATATAGTCCCATTTCTATCACACATAATTTTCACTGTTTTAAAACAAAATGATTAAAAAAATAAACTCTCCACATTAAAAAAAATGATGGATGGCAGAATGATGATAGGTAATGAAGATGATCGTGAAATAATTGCCAGATCAAAGATATTATAATAAACATTCAACCATCATGAAATTTTTTTAAATCAAATCCTCTCTTGTTGTGAAATATACTGCAGTCACAATTTCATCACAATTTCAAATTCTGATAATATGTTTTGATGAATTATAAATACAGTTCAATTCGGATATTGATTTCAATTTCTGAATGAATAATCAATAAATAATTTTAAAATTGAAAATCAATTACAAGAGGAAATTAAACAGATTTATATAAAAAAAATTGAATCTATACAGGGTGATAATTAAAAAAAACTGATACCAATTGTAGTTTCCTTTATGGAGGAATTTAATTACACCCTGATGGACTATCATGGACATCTCAGACCAAAGACAAACCCAGCCAGACAAAATTAGCACGTTTATTTATATAAGGAAAAAAAATGTATGGATCTATACAAGGTGAAAATTTGAATCTCAGTATAGATGGGTGAAACAAATATAAGGCGCTTCTGATACCACTTGGTGTCTCTATTTACGAGGAATTTTAACATGATACTGAACAAGAATGTCATAGAAAAAAATTTTATTAAGTACCAAGCCCAAACAGACAGATAATAGATTATGCACATGTATCAGAGCAGCAAGCATGTGATTCCAGAACAAACATTTTTCAAAACGGTATCAGAGCAACACAGAACATAGTTTCAAATCATACTTGTCAAGATGATGGCCACATATGATGATTCATGATCTAATGATTAAAATACTGTTTACTTGAAATCATTTGAGGAATATGAAAATATCAGAATTTAATGAATCAATCACACCAAATTATAAATTTTTGATTTGAGATATGTGTGAGATTCAATAAATCAATAATTTCAAATGATTTTAGACAAACAAATAATTAGATCAAATAATCATGAAATAGGAGTGAATTTCAAGACCAGATTTTCAAAGGAATTTTTCACAAAATTTCTAAGAATGATTTCAGATCATTTACATCAAATAATTAAGAGATATTCATGATCCATAAATAAATAATTTATTTGAAATCACTTGAATCAATGTCAAGTTTGAGATATAATGAATTATTCACACAAGATTGATTATTTCAAATTCAAGAGGTGTGTGATATTCAAAATATCAGGAATTTCAGATGATTTCAAACAGACATATTCTAACCATAATGATCATGAATAAAGATGGAATTCAGGATGTATCACTGATTCAAGCCAATCCGAAAATCAATGAAATTATCACAACTGATAAATAATAGAGTGCTGTAATGAGTATAATATTTTTAGCTTTTCTAAAATGAATTAGAATAAACTCAGAACAGCAAAGGTGTGTGAAATTTCATTAAATATTCAGATCTTCAAAAAATTTAGAATTCAAATTAACAGTGTTCAAGATATGACATGAATGCTTCAGCACTGTTATGAATTCAAGAATAAAATAAACTTCTAAACAATTGCAGATAATTACAAGATTAAATTCAGAATCTGGAAATGATTATAAACAAGAGAGTTTTATTCAAATAAAATGAATTTCCAGAAAATCATGAGAACTGCAATTGGAAGTTTAAGAAGCACAGAATAAACAAAGAGATATGGCAGTGACAAATCAAATAAAAACAAGTAGAAGAAAATAAAATAGAAAGGGGTAGAAGAAGCAAAAATAAACAATGAAAAAAATATATTTACAAGGATGAGGTTAGAAATCATACCTGATTCACAGAAGACGTTGTGGATCTCTAACTCATCAGACTTGGCTAAGGAACAGTAGATGATTCAATGATGTGAAGCAGTTTGAATCAGTTTCTCTTTTCAGCACAGTTGTTCCTCAGCCTCCTTTGGTAGCTAACTGTTTAGAGGATTGAGTGGTCTAACAAAAGCAGTAAAACCACTCACAGTTGTATTTGTTCGTTTTGGTACCCAAACCTGTTTATATAACAAACCATTCGAATTTACCTTTGTACCCTTAGGAACCCAACTCTGTTTGAACTTAACAAAGCCTGTTTTATTTCCTTTTGGGATCGAAGAATGTATAGATGGTTTATTATAAAACAAGTTCTCATTCCAGGTGTGACTTAAAAATCTCTCTGAATTTTCAAAATTCAAATTTTCAGAATGACCCTTCTTGAAGCAATTTGAAGAAAAATCACAAGAATTCAATTTTTCAAAATCATTTGTTTTTCCAAAACCAAGACCATGTTTATTTCCAACAGAAATTTGTTTTTTCAACAACATATTCAAAGATTTTTCACCATTAGAGAAACGTTTTAGACTCAACTCAAGATTGCTGATCTTGGACTTAAGATCGGAATTTTCTTTCATTAGGTTCGAGCAACGATTAATGCTGGTTTTCCTTCTCTCAGTATCATTTTGTTTTAAAAACCAATTATCATTTTCAAGCAGTTTGATTTTGGTGTTTGACTCAAGGATTTCAGATTCAAATTTAATTTGTTTTTCAAATTCAAGTTTCTTGAGATTTTCAATCTCTTTTTCAAGCTCACTCAAAATCATATCCGTCTTCAACAAACTATTATTTTCAGCAATTTCATGTTTGGAATTTTTAATAGCCTTAAAATTGATAAATTCTTTTGTAAACAATTGTTTGTACTTTTTAACTCAATCTCGTTATCTTTTAAAATAAGAATTTCTTCTTCAAGCTTTTGAATGTTTTTGTTGAGATAAACGAGATCAGTTTTTTATTTCAAACAATTCTCACAATCAGAATTATCTAATTTTATGACGTTTGTAAATTCTGATTCCAAACAGTTGATTTTGCTATTCAACTCGTGATTTTTAGATTTTAAAGATTTGTTTTTACGATGGAGTTTATCAATGATTTTTGTTAAATCAGTACACATATAAACCAACTCTTCATATGAGAAGCTTTCAGTTTCATTGTCTGTTGAGTCTCCATCGTCTGATCTACTTGAATTTTCATTTGTTTCTTCTCCTAAGCATAGATCTGAATCTGAGTTGTCCATTTTGGATTTTGAGCTGCTGTTGTCAACCTTTCCATACTTCGTATTGAGAAATTTCCATATTTCCTACGCAGTCAAGCAATGAGAAATGAGGTTATATTGGACATCATCAATATAAGAATACAAAGTGTGAATAGCACGAGAATTAAATCCAATATCGTTTCTATTGACCATATCATAACCATTAATAACAGTATCCCAACATTTAATATCAATAGATTTTAAATATAATTCCATTTCTAATTTCCAATTTAAAAAATCTGTACCATTGAAAATAAATGGAATACGACTGGACTGATTCTCAGAAGACTGACAACTAAGATCCATGACTCTAGGGTTAATGAAATATCCTGGCTCTGATACCACATGTTCTCGCTTTCTCGAGGATTTTAATGACACCCCGGTGGCAAACAAAGATACCTCAGAGACTAGTTTCACGTCCTGCCTCTCGACATGGACAACCACCCACGGACATGTAGGGATAAGAGTCACTACTTCGCCACTAGATCATAGAGCGAGAACTCCCTATCATGTTGTAACCTTATACCAGCTCTGATACCACTTGGTGGATCTAGATTAACCTTAGAGGGGGGGGGGGTGAATAGGGTTTATCACAGTTTTTAAACTGAATTGAAAAACTGACAGGATATTAAAATACTAAACAGATCACAGAATGCAGCAGAAATAAAAGTGCAGAAAATAAATCACACACAGATATACCCAGCTTCGGCAAAACCCTGCCTACTGCTGCATTCCTAAGGTGTCTACTACGTGTTATAAACAGATCCCGCATACAAGACCATGTGCACTCGCAGCACCTGCTCCTGTCCTAACCCTACGCTCAAAACCCTAGACTGACCGATGTACCCTTGATCAGATTCCCTGAATTACAACCCCGTAATCCGTATCCCAGAATTTTACAGACTCTGAAACTGACATTCAACACCCTGACTGTTTTACTTCTAGTATTTTACAGACACTAGAAAACTGGTTCGACGGCTTTTACAACTCAAAATAAAACAACTAAAATTAAACAAAAGATACAAGGAAACCCTAGAAAAAAATAGTAAAGGAAGAGTTTAATTTTAAAGGGGTCATCCCTTTAGAAAATATCCCGGCCAACTTGGTTTGCGTTGCACCCCTTTTTCATTTCGTTAGCCCGATCCTTCTTTGCTTCGGGAATCAGAAATGGCAGCTAGGGTTTGCCTTTTGTCCCCAAATCACGATCGTATCTGCTTGAAAAAGGTTCTCTAATGATCGTATTCTAGTTAATATTCTCGGCGTCGATTGCTGATGCTATTTTGTTCACCGATTTGGGGTTGTTCTCTGGTTTGGCAATTTGCGATCGAAACCAAAAGTAAGTATCCAAATTCAATTTGGTTTTTCTCTGAGTTGTTTATGTTTTTTTTCGATAATTTATAAGCCGATGATGATAGGTGTTATATAGGGATTGGAAAACCCTAAATAAATTCCGATTTCAACAAAGACATCGACCTGATTTGTGACGGCCTCGAATTTCGCTCGATCTGAATCAGTCGTTAAACCGATCTAGACCGTTCGAAACCCCTGAACGTTGAGAACATGACAAATCAGAACACAAACAGAAGAACATTTCATTGCTATTACAACAATGCATCAGATTACAAGAATATACAGGGTATAAATGAATAAATATTACACAGAAATATCAGAGATTACAATAAATTACATAGCAGCGGAAAAATAATATAAAGCACAACTGAAGGTGATATACGGATACAGAGCTTTCCGGATATCATTCCAGCTGTAAACCAGGATCCTGTGAATATAAATCTGCAAAACCAAAACTACTAGCTGCCCGTGCGGAAAATAGGGGCACCCAGAGTTTAGGTTAAAACAATAAACTCCAGGTCAGTCATGTGACTGGTGTGAGAACTAAAACAGTTATTTAAAACTTTACTTTAAAAGAGAGTAATTCAAGGGACCACGCCGTATAACACGGAACGGGTTTTCTCCCAAGAATACCAGTGCATATCAATAAACAACGCAATGCTTTTCGAAAAATGAAGCTATTATAAGACCCAGGTCCTATCATACAATGCAACGCAAGCCGGGGGATAGGGTTTTCCCTTATAATAGCCAAACATGCTTGGTACGTTAAAACAAATCATTTGATACTATAATAAGTGTATAGTGTCAAAACAGTTTCAATCATAAATATAAATCATAGACGGCATAGTATCCCATGCTACTATGTCGCCATACTAGGCTCTACAAATAAAGCCGAATTACACGTATTGGAAATTGGATTCCGTCATGAGTCGAGGCAAGGGGCAAGCTCCTCTCCGCGTTCGAGACACTCTAGCAAATGTCCCCGGGATTACGCACACTGGGT
Organism: Allium sativum; assembly: GCA_030737875.1. Classification (NCBI taxonomy): domain Eukaryota; kingdom Viridiplantae; phylum Streptophyta; class Magnoliopsida; order Asparagales; family Amaryllidaceae; genus Allium; species Allium sativum. The sequence continues at coordinate 24,204 of JASFAX010002640.1, read as the reverse complement.
AACCCCTGGATGCTTCAGGGCCGGTCCTCACTTACGTTAGAGGATTAGTATTCCTGAACACACGTTTCCCGGTCCTTACAGACCTATAATCGAGGCGCCTCATCCAACAACCACAAAGGTGAAAAGTATATATATGTCAGGGCTGGTAAGTCACTGACACCACCAAAGCTAGAAAGAAACGTGCGCTCTCCCTGCAGTCCGTATCCCGTTTTTAACTCATACCGAGGTGTGAGGCTCACGAATACACGCTATACACAAAGCTACCACGTAGGTTGTGCTTTGATCATCAACCACAAGACTTTGCTTTTCAACAGAAGCCTTGATCTACGCAACTCAGCATGCCACACAGGCAATTCATGCCATGCGATTGATATCTATCGATATATAACCTCTAAGCTCGTACGTCTCAGAGAAGGGCGTTAAGCAAGAGAATAAATTCTCCGCCGCCAAACAGATATATATTTAATAGAAATCAATCAACACAGAATAAAATCCAATGTCAGACACACAATCCATTTACAAGTCCGTTCTGGGTCTGAACGAAACCGGAGGCACTTTCCTCGCATATCCATCCATCTCCAAGTTCGTCTGGACGACCACCAACTATTTCCATCCTCTTGGGTGTACTGCCCAATCAGGATCGTCAGTAATTACCCAAACGATGTGAAGACTTCCGGTCTTCGACCACCGTCTTCATCTTCGACTTATCGTCGAATCGGTTATTCAGAATGGGTATAAACCCGGACTTTCCGAACAACCCGCGTATATTGAAAACAAATGTTACACAAACACAACATACGCCTCATTCCAATTCATTAGTCACTAACCGCAAATTAGCAAGAGAACAATTTCCCGAACATTAACCCCGAAGGCCGAAACCAACTTCAGATCAATACCCAGGAAACCATTCTTCTTAGCCAACCTACAGCTAGTTTCTAAATTCCACATTCTTAGGGAAAAGTTCCCATTAATTTTATCCAAGATAAATTCTTTAAAATTTATCCTGTAATCTTCCTTTGGATGTCATTTAAAACCAAATTATGGTTTTCCAACTAGTCGAGATTAGCGAACCACAACGAAGTAATTATTTATTTTATTTCCCAATCCCAACCTATTCATCCCATGAAGCAAAACTGGTAATACTCCATATCTAACACCGTGGTGTTATCGGTAAAATTAATTACCATTTCCCGTTCAAATCTAATTAAAGATTTAACTATCGCTTTGGAGCAAAACTGGCGATACCCCATTCTCGCTCATTTCTAAATTTGGTAATTTAGATTATCAATTCGAATTTCAATCTAATTGCAGATTCAATAAAACTCCTTTTACTGGGTTAAAGAACTAGGTGTTATTTAAAACACAGTTCACGACAAACCCAAATCACATTCTATTCGTTATCGGGTTAAAGAACTAGTGTTATTTAAAACACTGTTCACGATAAACCCATTTCAAATTTAATCAAATATATTAGAAATTCGATGATTTAAAACCCCTTTTTAAATCTAATTCATTTATTTAAAAATGATTGGGTTTTAAATTAGTTCAAAACTAGTTCATTTCGATAAAAATCTATTTTTATCTTTTCAAATATGGAGTTTTTCACCCCAATTTTTCCCAAATCATTTCTTATGATTTTACACAAATTATTGATATTTTTAATAATTTTATCAAGGCCCGTACAGTCGATTTCCAACAATGGCCATCGAACTGCACTTACAGCGACCTTTTTCGAATTTGATTTGGACGTATCTCCAAATCCAACCGTTAGATTTTGAATTTCTAATATTCGTTAGAAAGCTCTTTTCGATACGAACCCAACGGTTCCGGTTTTAGGAGAATCCGACGGTCGGATCTCCCGTAATGTCCGTTTGAAATAAATGGTCGAAATTTACGAACTGCCGCGGCGCGGCGCGTTCTATTCAGGCCATTATATTATATATATAATATATATAATATATATTTCGTCGATTTCTATTTAAAACGAATTATATATTTAGTTTTGAATTCGTTTCAAAAACAAAGTCAACTTCTATTTCAATTCAAATCAAAATTGAATTCTTCTTTATAAATTCGTTTTAAAATTCATTTCTATTCAATTCAAATTTCAATTTAATTTGAATTCATTTCACTTCATTTTAAATTCAATTCGAATTCGTTTCTCAATTCAATTCAATTCAATTCAATTCAAATTGATTTTCTATTCCATTCAAATTCATTTTCTATTCAAATTAAATTCGTTTCGTTTTCTATTTGAATCAAGTTCATTATATATTCAATTTGAAATCAAATTGGTTTTCTATTCCATTCAATTCGAAATCGTTTTATATTCAATTCAAATCGAAATCGTTATATATTCAATTCATTTCGAAATCGTTATATATCCAATTCATTTCGAAATCGTTATATATTCAATTCATTTCGAAATCGTTATATATTCAATTCATTTCGAAATCGTTATATATTCAATTCATTTCGAAATCGTTATATATTCAATTCATTTCGAAATCGTTATATATTCAATTCATTTCAAAATCGTTATATATTCAATTCATTTCGAAATCGTTATATATTCAATTCATTTCGAAATCGTTATATATTCAATTCATTTCGAAATCGTTATAATCGATATAAATATCGTTCGCGTCAAAATGGCGCATCACTATTCAACACGGCTTTATATATTCTATTTCAAATATTTCTTTTTGTCAACACACGACTAATCTCAACGAATGAGTACCGTCCCTGTGTGACTATTTTTGTTAAATTATTTCGTTCAACACATGACTAATCTCAACGGATGAGTACAGTCAACACATGAACCTTTATTTTATATTGATAAAGATGTAAATTTTATTATAAAAATAATTCGTTCAACACATGACTAATCTCAACGGATGAGTACAGTCAACACATGAACCTTTATTTTATATTGATAAAGATGTAAATTTTATTATAAAAATAATTCGTTCAACACATGACCAATCTCAATGAATGAGTACTGTCAACACATGAACTTTTATTTTATAAATTCTTTATATTTCAAAATGGAATGAGGCCCAATCAATCACCATATAAAATTAATTATATGGATTTTCATACATCACATGTATATAATAGCATTGAAAAATAATCAACCATCAACCAAAGTGCACTACACTGTATAAGCATCAAATATAGATATCTAACGCTTATAACAGCCTGTCAATCAATCGATCGACATATTTAATCAGTCAGGATGAGTGAACTTCATATTTCATCCCAACACCCGTGTGGGGTTTCAAACAATCAAGCACAGACTTTATTTGTGCAGTTGGGCGATGTGTAAAATTTATCGACCCAATCAATATCAGTCAAATAGGTGTACATAAACAAACCGTCCGGTTTGTAAATGAATATTTATTTATTCACATTCACGTTAAAATTATATTTTTAACGATAAAACATTTTATTTCAACTTATGAATTTCTATTCAGTTCATTTATTCAATAAAAATGATATTTTTATTTTTCTAACATATTTTAGAAAATTTCGGCGGCATAACGGCACGATACTAGAAACGGGACAAGGCCTAGCCTAATCCCCGGTCTAGTGAAGGCCCACGCCATTCACACATCAATCAAATTCACTTTCGTTATGCAAACCACTAAATTTGGAGTAAGGGTCTAACCTAGCCTTACTCCTTCGCCTTATAACGGCGCACGTCTAATCCTAATCAATTTATCGATTCGATTTTTCCCACCACAAATCACATTCAAACCAATATCGCAATCAATCACCAAACAGTCAAACAAACAAGTCCATGGTCTGTGGACGATTGTGTCGGGTGCTACTAAACACCGTCTGCATCCTAGTATATATATATAACTAGAAATAAAATTGAAGAGTGAGAATTCTCACCGAAAGCTATCTAAGCCCCACGGCACTTCATTTGCAGAAGTCTTCGTCGTTTTCGCATCTTCGTCAGCTTCGTCGCCCGTAGCCACTATATATATAAAAATCGAATTTTTATTTCGCTATTCAATATATATAAAAATCGAATTTTTATTTCAAAGTTCAACATATAAAAATCGAGTTTTTATTTCTTTGTTCAACATATAAAAATCGAGTTTTTATTTCAAAGTTCAACATATAAAAATCGAGTTTTTATTTCAAAGTTCAACATATAAAAATCGAGTTTTTATTTCTAAGTTCAACATATAAAAATCGAGTTTTTATTTCTTTTAAAAATTCAGTTTTAAAATCTTTGAAATCAGTTTTAACTCTTTTAAAAACAAAACAGTTTTTATCTTTTAAAAGATTCAGTTTTTCTTTTATTAAAAATGCAGTTTTTTTCCTTTTAGAAAAATGCAGTTTTTATTTTATTCTTTTTAAAATATGCAGTTTTGCCTTTTTTTAAAAATGCAGTCTTGCCTTTTTAAAAATGCAGTTTTTTTCTTCTTCTTCTTTTTTTTTTTTAAAAATGCAGTTTTTAAATCCTTTATAAAAATGCAGTTTTTAAATCCTTAAAAATGCAGTTTTTATATTAAAAAAAAACAGTTCTGTTTTTTATATCATAAAAAGAAAATCCAGTTTTTAGTTTCTTCTTTTAAAACAGTTTTCACAATCCTTTTTAAAAATTCTGTTTTTTTTTTCCTTTTAAAACAAACAGTTTTCAATTTTAAATTTCTGTTTTTAAAACTCTTTTATAAAAAAAAAACAGTTTAATCTTTTTATTCTTTACTATCACATAAAAAAAACTGATTTTTATTTTGCAAAACCAATTACATTGAATAAATAAACTAAAATAAGTAAACACTTACAATTTAAAATGGAAAGGGGAGGGTTCACTGTCGGTCGGCGGTGCTTCTCGGTGATTGTCGGCGACGTGGTGAGCCAATGAGGGCAGCGCAGTGACTATGGGTGACTCAGGGGTCTCGACGGCGGTCTTCAGTTAGTTGGAGGGCTAGGGTTTTCGCGTCAGGGAGGTTTGGGGTTCGGGGATCATCGAAGAAGAAGGGGAAAGGGTGGCGATGCATCTGGGGAGGGGCGGTGGTCGAGCTGGCGAAGAGGCGGCGGCGTGATGGCGGGATCGAGGGATCTGTTGTTTTTTTTTTCTTTTTTTTTTCTTTTTCTGAAATCGGAAATGAAGGAATAAAAGGGGGGGCCAGAAGATAAAGAGGGAAGGGTTTATTTTTTTATTATTTTATTTTATTTTAATTATTTTATTCGCCAATAGTTGACTTTTACATACGACCTCTAAACGAGGCCCACCGCCTGTCGTCCATAGCGTTTAACCCCCATTCCGAACACAATGGGATATGTATCGCAAGCTGATTCGACTGTTTGAATCAGTTTCAGTTAAATGTACATTTAAATCACTTTATTGAATTTTAAACGTACATTTCAAATTACCGGGGCCACATACTAACTAGAAAAATTCCAGAAAAATATTTTCTACCTTCGTATTGACGATACGGTCCTAACAAAACTAGTTTCGTCAAATTCTGAGACCGTTGGAAAAATGGCCAATTTCCAGTCGATTAAAATCAACGGAAACTGGTCAAACGCGTTTTCCTTTGCCACGCTCACATATTGATTCGAAAAATTATGAAATTTGAAACCTAGCAATAACTTGACACTGCGGATCTAACAAAAGTGGTTTCGTCGAAATCCGAGGTCGTTTGCAAAATGTCCATTTTTAAGGGCCTGAATTCCATAGCGACTATTCAGAATTTTCAACTGGACATATCTTTTGATTCCCGATATGAAATCTTGATTTTTCGGATTCGTTGGAAAGATATTATCAATTAGATCCTATGATTTTTGGTTTCACTAAAATCCGGATTGTTTTGCACCCGGTACATTCAATTGAAGTTTGAAATCGAATTATCGAACTACCGCGCCATTTTCAATTCTATTTATAATTATATATAAATATTTATATTCTATCGACGACGCGTATAATCTATACGTTCGAATTTCTATTCAAAATAAATTTTACGTCGATATTATTTAAAATAATCTATTTTAAATATTCAGAATCCGCTAAAATTGCCAAAATAAAAATTTTAAACTGGCCCAGAATTTCCGGGTTATTACAATCTCCCCCACTTAAAACTTTTCGTCCCCGAAAAGGAACAAAGTCGAAAGTGGTTTGATTATTCAGCTCTACGTTCAACCAGGCTTCCATTCTCCAACTCTTTAGTTTCTGAGAATTTTCAAAATTTCAAAAATTTGGCTAACACCCTAAATTTTCGAAAAATTTCGCCATAACCTCCCCTGCACCGGGAGCATCGGGGAATTTCAAATAGCTTCCCCGGTCCTTCAGATTTCAAAAAGAAAAAGAAAAAGCCAAGCGGCTAGCCAATAGGCTCACAAAATCATCATCACCCAAACAAAACAGGAAATTATGTAGTAAAAATGTACCTATTTGTCGGGCAAACAAATTTTATTCTTCGGCTCTAGCCTCCTTGCTATGACCTGTTCAAAAGATATACATGTATGCATGCAAATGCGACCAAATTTTCAATACAATTCAATATGTGTTCAATTAGGCATAAAGGTTCAAAATTAGCAAACAAATGAACAAACAACACAAACATCAATCAATTAGTTGATTAGAGTTTGAAATTCATAATTTTGATACATATACAAAAATCATGTTTTTGATGCCAATTCACAACAATGTATTCTAGCTATATTAAGTTTTGGTTCTCACACCAGCCTAATGGAAATATATAGAAAATCACACCTTCGAAACACGAACATAAATGTTGATGATGCGATCGCTATCATCAATAATATCTCCGGGCGACTAGAGTGTGATGCTATATCTATCCAATATATTAAAACTTCGAATATACGTTCATGACGCGTATACGCGAAATCTATATATACTCGATTGTCCATATTCAAAATAAATAATCAAATACGAATAATTGATTTAAATTTTCAAAACAAAAATTGTTTTCTCTTTAAAAATATACCCTTCACACTCGTTCTAGGATACTACTGATCCTATCTCTAACGAGTCATTCTAATTGGATATTACTAATCCAATATCTGATGAATTCTTTCGTATCGTTCTAATGTGCCTTGTTCTCTGCTTTGTAAACCAAAGCTCTGATACCAAATGTGAAATAGCCGACGAACTCCGGTAGGCTTTGCAACCATCCCTTCATCCCCCAAGCAGCAGGTAATACCCACCGTGGCTCCCACATGGTCCCCCAGTCCCTTGTTTTACGGCGACCCTCTCGAGTCTCGCGCCTATTGGCGAACCAACGCCCTCCCCGGCGCCATGTAGGGGTAAGAGTCTCCCGTTCGCCACCAAACCGCGAAGCGAGAACCCCCTATCATGTGTACCCGGCCTACTCAGGGCCAGCAACAAGAACTGGTGATACTCCATATCTAACACCGTGGTGTTATCGGTAAAATTAATTACCATTTCCCGTTCAAATCTAATTAAAGATTTAACTATCGCTTTGGAGCAAAACTGGCGATACCCCATTCTCGCTCATTTCTAAATTTGGTAATTTAGATTATCAATTCGAATTTCAATCTAATTGCAGATTCAATAAAACTCCTTTTACTGGGCTAAAGAACTAGGTGTTATTTAAAACACAGTTCACGACAAACCCAAATCACATTCTATTCGTTATCGGGTTAAAGAACTAGTGTTATTTAAAACACTGTTCACGATAAACCCATTTCAAATTTAATCAAATATATTAGAAATTCGATGATTTAAAACCCCTTTTTAAATCTAATTCATTTATTTAAAAATGATTGGGTTTTAAATTAGTTCAAAACTAGTTCATTTCGATAAAAATCTATTTTTATCTTTTCAAATATGGAGTTTTTCACCCCAATTTTTCCCAAATCATTTCTTATGATTTTACACAAATTATTGATATTTTTAATAATTTTATCAAGGCCCGTACAGTCGATTTCCAACAATGGCCATCGAACTGCACTTACAGCGACCTTTTTCGAATTTGATTTGGACGTATCTCCAAATCCAACCGTTAGATTTTGAATTTCTAATATTCGTTAGAAAGCTCTTTTCGATACGAACCCAACGGTTCCGGTTTTAGGAGAATCCGACGGTCGGATCTCCCGTAATGTCCGTTTGAAATAAATGGTCGAAATTTACGAACTGCCGCGGCGCGGCGCGTTCTATTCAGGCCATTATATTATATATATAATATATATAATATATATTTCGTCGATTTCTATTTAAAACGAATTATATATTTAGTTTTGAATTCGTTTCAAAAACAAAGTCAACTTCTATTTCAATTCAAATCAAAATTGAATTCTTCTTTATAAATTCGTTTTAAAATTCATTTCTATTCAATTCAAATTTCAATTTAATTTGAATTCATTTCACTTCATTTTAAATTCAATTCGAATTCGTTTCTCATTTCAATTCAATTCAATTCAATTCAAATTGATTTTCTATTCCATTCAAATTCATTTTCTATTCAAATTAAATTCGTTTCGTTTTCTATTTGAATCAAGTTCATTATATATTCAATTTGAAATCAAATTGGTTTTCTATTCCATTCAATTCGAAATCGTTTTATATTCAATTCAAATCGAAATCGTTATATATTCAATTCATTTCGAAATCGTTATATATCCAATTCATTTCGAAATCGTTATATATTCAATTCATTTCGAAATCGTTATATATTCAATTCATTTCGAAATCGTTATATATTCAATTCATTTCGAAATCGTTATATATTCAATTCATTTCGAAATCGTTATATATTCAATTCATTTCGAAATCGTTATATATTCAATTCATTTCGAAATCGTTATATATTCAATTCATTTCGAAATCGTTATATATTCAATTCATTTCGAAATCGTTATATATTCAATTCATTTCGAAATCGTTATAATCGATATAAATATCGTTCGCGTCAAAATGGCGCATCACTATTCAACACGGCTTTATATATTCTATTTCAAATATTTCTTTTTGTCAACACACGACTAATCTCAACGAATGAGTACCGTCCCTGTGTGACTATTTTTGTTAAATTATTTCGTTCAACACATGACTAATCTCAACGGATGAGTACAGTCAACACATGAACCTTTATTTTATATTGATAAAGATGTAAATTTTATTATAAAAATAATTCGTTCAACACATGACTAATCTCAACGGATGAGTACAGTCAACACATGAACCTTTATTTTATATTGATAAAGATGTAAATTTTATTACAAAAATAATTCGTTCAACACATGACCAATCTCAATGAATGAGTACTGTCAACACATGAACTTTTATTTTATAAATTCTTTATATTTCAAAATGGAATGAGGCCCAATCAATCACCATATAAAATTAATTATATGGATTTTCATACATCACATGTATATAATAGCATTGAAAAATAATCAACCATCAACCAAAGTGCACTACACTGTATAAGCATCAAATATAGATATCTAACGCTTATAACAGCCTGTCAATCAATCGATCGACATATTTAATCAGTCAGGATGAGTGAACTTCATATTTCATCCCAACACCCGTGTGGGGTTTCAAACAATCAAGCACAGATTTTATTTGTGCAGTTGGGCGATGTGTAAAATTTATCGACCCAATCAATATCAGTCAAATAGGTGTACATAAACAAACCGTCCGGTTTGTAAATGAATATTTATTTATTCACATTCACGTTAAAATTATATTTTTAACGATAAAACATTTTATTTCAACTTATGAATTTCTATTCAGTTCATTTATTCAATAAAAATGATATTTTTATTTTTCTAACATATTTTAGAAAATTTCGGTGGCATAACGGCACGATACTAGAAACGGGACAAGGCCTAGCCTAATCCCCGGTCTAGTGAAGGCCCACGCCATTCACACATCAATCAAATTCACTTTCGTTATGCAAACCACTAAATTTGGAGTAAGGGTCTAACCTAGCCTTACTCCTTCGCCTTATAACGGCGCACGTCTAATCCTAATCAATTTATCGATTCGATTTTTCCCACCACAAATCACATTCAAACCAATATCGCAATCAATCACCAAACAGTCAAACAAACAAGTCCATGGTCTGTGGACGATTGTGTCGGGTGCTACTAAACACCGTCTGCATCCTAGTATATATATATAACTAGAAATAAAATTGAAGAGTGAGAATTCTCACCGAAAGCTATCTAAGCCCCACGGCACTTCATTTGCAGAAGTCTTCGTCGTTTTCGCATCTTCGTCAGCTTCATCGCCCGTAGCCACTATATATATAAAAATCGAATTTTTATTTCGCTATTCAATATATATAAAAATCGAATTTTTATTTCAAAGTTCAACATATAAAAATCGAGTTTTTATTTCTTTGTTCAACATATAAAAATCGAGTTTTTATTTCAAAGTTCAACATATAAAAATCGAGTTTTTATTTCAAAGTTCAACATATAAAAATCGAGTTTTTATTTCTAAGTTCAACATATAAAAATCGAGTTTTTATTTCTTTTAAAAATTCAGTTTTAAAATCTTTGAAATCAGTTTTAACTCTTTTAAAAACAAAACAGTTTTTATCTTTTAAAAGATTCAGTTTTTCTTTTATTAAAAATGCAGTTTTTTTCCTTTTAGAAAAATGCAGTTTTTATTTTATTCTTTCTAAAATATGCAGTTTTGCCTTTTTTTAAAAATGCAGTCTTGCCTTTTTAAAAATGCAGTTTTTTTCTTCTTCTTCTTTTTTTTTTTTTTTTAAAATGCAGTTTTTAAATCCTTTATAAAAATGCAGTTTTTAAATCCTTAAAAATGCAGTTTTTATATTAAAAAAAAACAGTTCTGTTTTTATATCATAAAAAGAAAATCCAGTTTTTAGTTTCTTCTTTTAAAACAGTTTTCACAATCCTTTTTAAAAATTCTGTTTTTTTTTTTTTTCCTTTTAAAACAAACAGTTTTCAATTTTAAATTTCTGTTTTTAAAACTCTTTTATAAAAAAAAAACAGTTTAATCTTTTTATTCTTTACTATCACATAAAAAAAACTGATTTTTATTTTGCAAAACCAATTACATTGAATAAATAAACTAAAATAAGTAAACACTTACAATTTAAAATGGAAAGGGGAGGGTTCACTGTCGGTCGGCGGTGCTTCTCGGTGATTGTCGGCGACGTGGTGAGCCAATGAGGGCAGCGCAGTGACTATGGGTGACTCAGGGGTCTCGACGGCGGTCTTCAGTTAGTTGGAGGGCTAGGGTTTTCGCGTCAGGGAGGTTTGGGGTTCGGGGATCATCGAAGAAGAAGGGGAAAGGGTGGCGATGCATCTGGGGAGGGGCGGTGGTCGAGCTGGCGAAGAGGCGGCGGCGTGATGGCGGGATCGAGGGATCTGTTGTTTTTTTCTTTCTTTTTTTTTCTTTTTTTTTTCTTTTTCTGAAATCGGAAATGAAGGAATAAAAGGGGGGGCCAGAAGATAAAGAGGGAAGGGTTTATTTTTTTATTATTTTATTTTATTTTAATTATTTTATTCGCCAATAGTTGACTTTTACATACGACCTCTAAACGAGGCCCACCGCCTGTCGTCTATAGCGTTTAACCCCCATTCCGAACACAATGGGATATGTATCGCAAGCTGATTCGACTGTTTGAATCAGTTTCAGTTAAATGTACATTTAAATCACTTTATTGAATTTTAAACGTACATTTCAAATTACCGGGGCCACATACTAACTAGAAAAATTCCAGAAAAATATTTTCTACCTTCGTATTGACGATACGGTCCTAACAAAACTAGTTTCGTCAAATTCTGAGACCGTTGGAAAAATGGCCAATTTCCAGTCGATTAAAATCAACGGAAACTGGTCAAACGCGTTTTCCTTTGCCACGCTCACATATTGATTCGAAAAATTATGAAATTTGAAACCTAGCAATAACTTGACACTGCGGATCTAACAAAAGTGGTTTCGTCGAAATCCGAGGTCGTTTGCAAAATGTCCATTTTTAAGGGCCTGAATTCCATAGCGACTATTCAGAATTTTCAACTGGACATATCTTTTGATTCCCGATATGAAATCTTGATTTTTCGGATTCGTTGGAAAGATATTATCAATTAGATCCTATGATTTTTGGTTTCACTAAAATCCGGATTGTTTTGCACCCGGTACATTCAATTGAAGTTTGAAATCGAATTATCGAACTACCGCGCCATTTTCAATTCTATTTATAATTATATATAAATATTTATATTCTATCGACGACGCGTATAATCTATACGTTCGAATTTCTATTCAAAATAAATTTTACGTCGATATTATTTAAAATAATCTATTTTAAATATTCAGAATCCGCTAAAATTGCCAAAATAAAAATTTTAAACTGGCCCAGAATTTCCGGGTTATTACAAGATTCGTGGGTTTCCCCTTTTGAAAATATCACCTCGACTTGATTGAAAAATCTCTGATTTGTTATGCTGGTTTTTCTCTTATACAATCCTTGAATAAATCGGCTTTAAAAAACTTGCCCCTTTTGAATTTCACTGATTGAAATAATCTGATTTTTGAAGCTTTCATCTTTAAAAAAAAATTGCATAGATTTGCTTGCTTGTGTTTCCTCTTTTGAAAAACAGCTCTCGGCTAAATTTATTTTCCCTTTTTAAATTTGCAAATGTAAATATTTGGAAAGTATTCAAGTCGGTTTCTTGTCCCTTTGTGATTTTCTGCAATTAACACTTGCAAAAAAAATTGAAAATTTCTGGAATTAAATGGATGCTTGCCAAAACTGTTTAAATTGAATTTCCTTTAATTTTTGTATTACTGGAAATATTTTAAACTTGCCACAGAGAAAACACTTGTTTGAGCTGAGTCATCCTTTCACTATACTATGCCATAGTTGCTGTACTGATTTCTGAGATCTTGAATGCTGTCATTTATGTCATATATGATTTCTGGAAGTGAACTTATTCCATGGATTTTCCATTTGTTTCTTCCTTGAAATGCATTAAGATTTTCTCGGCCTTAATGAAACGAGAAATACTGCACTTCCAAATATGATTCACTTAAACTTGTACCTTTACATATGCATCTGCATTGCTTCAAAAACAGGGGTTGATTAAACCAGAACTTGTCACATTGCATTTCATGTACTAGTTTTCTCCTGCACCATGTAACCTACAACTTTTGAACATGTAGCACCTGATTTGTGAATATTTGATGTTGATATGCATGCTGGTTTCACTTGATCAGCTATATGCTTTATTTTCTGGGCTACCTTTGTCACTTGTTCACATGTATTGACATGCTGCGGCTCCACCACTTATTGATTCATATACCAAGCATGTATGTCATGAATTTGTCTATGTTGCATCATTTTGAGCTGTCCCAACCAAAGTTGCTTGCCAATAACACTGTTTTGCAATCTTGAACACACAAAACACTTTGCTGTGTACAACCACTACTGCCATGTCATGTTTTGCTGATTTACACCATTGTTGTTTCGACCATTTAGAAACTGTTAAACCATTTTGAGCTGAGTTGTAACTTGAATCTTGCTGTTTGACGACTTTTGCTTTTGAACTTTGACATGTGACTTTGACTTTGGGCTGAAATGCTTGTCCACTATTTTGCTGTATGCTTGACCACTTTGGTTTTGTATATTTGTTTTCAATTTCACTGAGTCGAGACAGTCCTAGTGGCTACTCCTCAGCTGCGTACTGATTGGCGTGGCAGTGCACACGTGTGTATATACGCACGTGTGTATTTGCAGCAATCAGTCGAGTTGTCCCTGTCCCTGTCCCTGCACTGTTATATGTGTATATACATACATATGTATGTGTATACATGTATGTGCGTGCTATATTCAGATCAGGTCATGAAAAATGATGAGAAACACACCGAAATTCTGAGGCAAGTAAAATTTTCAAAATAAAATTTATATTCGCGTACATTCAGTTTTATTTCTATTGCAGTGTACTGTGTGAGTTGTTGTTTAATGTGACAGGTATGAAGACGATGACTGAACTGGATTGACTGGACATGTTGAGAGCAGTGAAGACTGGACTGACAGAAGATGAAGTGCGTAACAGTGTGTCCATCAGTAAAAGTATATGAGTCAGTGAATGAGTCAATGCTAATGAAACAAATGTTGTAGTGAGGAGTTGTGTATGAAAATGTGAATTGTACTGAATATTGTAATAAACAAATTCTGTTTGAAATAAAATATCATTTCATTGTTGTCAAACAGACTTGTCTATTCTATTCTGTTTATTTACAAGTACAAATATTCTGTGAAGTGTTTAAATAGTGGAGTTGAAAAAACTGTACTGTTGAATGTTGAAATAAAATATTCAATTTAAATAAAATACTGTATGAATATATGAATGTCTATCAAGTCGTATTTTATTTAAATATAAATATAATATTCCAGTCTGTGTTGAGTATATAGAACAGTACGAATTAAATACATTAAAAATATATATTTATTTGGTTGTTATCATCAAACAAAAAACATATAATAGTGTATATGACTACGTTATATACAACACGGGGAGCAGTTCATATATGCGGTTATAAGATAAATAACTATATAGAAATAATTTTAGTGAGAAGTTCTCACCTTTGGTTTCCACTCCTCCATTCTTTATTTCTGAACGGTTCGGATTTGGATTTGTTTTTCGCACATTGTGTTCTTCGTCGTGCTTTCAACGAAATCTGTTTCACACAGTTTATATCAAAAATCATATTTTTAATTCGCTACCTATATATAAAATCACATTTTTATTTCGATACATATATAGAAATCATATTTTTATAATTTCTCTTTTAAAAATCTAATCTTTATATCTTTAAATATCTAATCTTTTTATATTCAAAAATCTAATCTTTTCTTATTCCAAAATCTATTCTTTTTATATTCAAAAATCTAGTCTTTTTATATTCTATTTCTTACCATTTCATTTAAAAAAAATCATAACTTTCTATTTTTAAAAATCACTTCTTTTTATTTTTAAAAATAACATCTTCTTCTAAATAAAAATCAAATTTTCTCGCTTGTAAAAATCTATTCTCTTCGCTTGTAAAAATCTATTCATTTCTTATTTTAAAAATTAATTTTTTTTGTAAATGGAAATAAAAATCAAGGATGGCCAAAGCTTACAGCGAGAGAGAGAGAGGGGGGGATCACAGCGTTGGGTGGTCGGTCAGGGAGGCGGAGGGGAGCGGCGTGGGCCATGGCGGCGGATCCTGGGGGTGCTGGCGGTTTCAGATCTGGCTTGGGTGTTTTTGGGGCTTGGAGGGTTATAACTAGGCGAGGAGAGAGAGGGTGGGGAGAGGAGGAGGTGGCATCGGGTTCAAGCGGTGCGGCGGCGTTGGTAGGAGGGTGAGCGGTGGCAGATTGGAGGGCAACGGCGGTCAACGGGGATTTTTTTTAATCGATTTTGAACTGAGGGTCGAGGAGAGAGAAAGAGGGGTGAGGTGAGAGTATATAATAATAAATATATTTATTTATTCTAATTTATCTCTAAAAAGTAACTTTTTCATTCAATCTGCAAACGAGACCTAACGACTGTCGCCCCTAGAGTAATACCCCCATTCTGAACAGAATGGGATATGTCCCGTAAGCCAATTTGACTGTTACGACCAGTTTCCACTAAATTTAAAATATAAATCGTTATATTTTAAATTCAAATGCACATTTCAATTTACCGGGGCCACATACAGACCCCAAAAATTCCAGAAAAATAAATCTGGCTATGTTTTGACGATACGGTCCTAACAAAACTAATTTCATCGAATTTGAAGACCATTTGAAAAACGGTCATTTTCTGGTCGATCCTAATTGACTAAAACTATTAAAACACGTTTTCTTCTGCCACGCTCACATATTGATTTCAAAACTTAGGAAAATTGGAATCAAGCAATAACTTGACATTCCGGATCCAACAAAAGTGGCTTTATCGAAAATGGAGGTCTTTGCAAAATGTCTATTTTTTTAAGGGTTATATTTCCATAGCGACAGTTCTGAATTTTCAACTGGGCATAACTTTTTATTCCCGCTATGAAATTTTGATTTTTCGGATTCGTTGGAAAGATATTTTCAAACAGATTGAAATATATTTGGTTTCACCAAAAACTGGTTTTTTTTGAATCCTGTACATTCATTTGAAATTTGAAATCGAATTTTAAGACTACCGCGCCATTTCTAGTTACTTTTATAGTTAAAATAAATATTTATATTCTAACTTCAATTTAAATAAATATATACGTTCTAATTCTATTCAAAATAAATTTCTAGTCATTATTATTTAAAATAAATCATTTTAAATATTCAAAATTCATTAAAATAGCCAAAATAAAAATTTTAAATTGGTTCATATTTTCTTGGTTGTTACAATCTCCCCCACTTAAAATCTTTTCGTCCTCGAAATGGAACGGAGCTGAAAGTTGTTTAACTAATCAACTCAACTTTCATTCTAGCGTTCATTCTCCAACTTTTCAGTTTATAAGAATTTCTAATTCCTCAAAAATTTGGCTAACTCCCTAAAATTTCGCCATAACCTTCTTTGTACGGGGAGCATCGGGAAAATCCCCAAACCGCCACACAAGCCCTCTCATCTCAAAAAGGAAAAGAAAAAGCCTAGCGGCTAGCCAATCGGCTCATAAAATCATCCAAACCCAATAAATTAGTAAACATGTACCTATTTGTCAGGCATACAATTTTATTCCTCTGCTCTAGCCTCCTTGCTATGACATGTTCAATGTATATACATGTATATGCATGCAATTTCAAACAATTTTCAATTCAGTTTCATATTTGACTTGATTTTGCTACATTTCTCTTATTGGTATTATTATTCCAACATTTTATATCAATCAAACTAATAATCATTCAATATAACCAGCAGTCAATTAGTTGATTAAATTTTCAAATGCATAACTTTAAACATAGTCAAAAATGAGGTTTTTGAGGCCAAATCACAACAAATAATCCAATGTAAGTTTTGGTTCTCACACCAGTCTAATGGAAATATATATAAATCCCACTTTCGAAACTTGAACATAAACTCTGATGATGAGTACTCAATCATCAAAATCATCTTCGGGCTACTAGAGTGTGATTCTATATCTACCCAGTATATTAAAACTTCGAATATACATTCATGACGCATATATGCAAAATCTCATATACTCGATTGTCCAAAATCAAATAGAATATTATACACACATATGTATAACTAGATTAAATTTTAAAAACAAAATTTGTTTTCACTTTTATTTTAAAATTTCACTCTTCACGCTCTTTCTAGGATACTACTGATCCTATCTCTAATGAGTCATTCTCATTGGATATTACTAATCCAATCTCTGATGAATTCTTTTGTTTGGTTCTAATGTGTCTTGTTCTCGAGCTTTGTAAACCAAAGCTCTGATACCAAATGAGACGACCCAAACTTCCCTGTAAAGGAAAACCCGGATTGAGTTGAGAATACGATAATTAGAACAGAAGCAGAAGAACATTTCATTACTTAATACAACAATTTACATCAGAGTACAAGAATATATAGAGTATGAACTAATAATATACATTTGATAATATCATAGATTTACAAGCTACAATGCAGCGGAAAATAATACAAAACACAACTGAAAGGAATATACGGATACAGAGCTTTCTGAATGTCATTCTAGCTGTAAACCAGGATCTTGTGAATATAAATCTGCAAAACCAAAACTACTAGCTGCCCTTGCGGAAAATAGGGGCACCTAGAGTTTTGGTTAAAACAATAAACTCCAGGTTAGTCTTGTGACTGGTGTGAGAACTAAAACAGTTATTAGCTTGATTTTAAGGTTAGGTAAATTAAGGGACCATGCTGTAATCACGGAACAAGTTTTAACCCTAAGAATACCAGTGCATATAACAACAATGCAATGCTAAATAAAGAAAATGAAGCTATTATAAGACTCAGGTCCCATCACACAATGCAACGCAAGCCGAAGGATAGATTTTTTACCTTATAATAGCCAAGAATGCTTGGTATGTAAAATTTCATATTTTATTTTTACTATAAGTGTATAGTGTTAAAAACAAACTCCAATATAAATGTATCAATCATAGACGGCATGAGTGCCCCATCCCACTATGTTGCTATACTAGGCTCTACAATCAAAATCGCAAAATGTCGTATTGGAAGTTGGATTTCCATCAGTGAACCAAGGC
Source organism: Allium sativum (assembly GCA_030737875.1). Lineage (NCBI taxonomy): Eukaryota > Viridiplantae > Streptophyta > Magnoliopsida > Asparagales > Amaryllidaceae > Allium > Allium sativum. Next base: position 6,031 of record JASFAX010002640.1, on the reverse strand, counting down.
AAGGGATCACCCATACTGCTTCGAGACGCTCTAGCCCGTATCTTAGGATCAAAAAGCATCGACCCTTGGAGCGACAGGGCCGGTCCACTCGATGTGGATTAAAATGCCTAAACACTACGTTTCCCTGTCCTATGGGGAGTCAATCTGGTCTGTATATGGACCATACCATCCGTCGGCCCCATAGTGCCAATATATCCGAGGTGCCTCACTATCCATCATCCACATAAGAAAAACGACATGTCTTGCAAACCCCTGACACCACTCCTAGCTAGAAGGAAACGCATGTCCTCCCTGAGGTCCTCTCCCGTTTCTGGTTCACACCGGGGTGTGAGGCTCGTGGGTTAACGCTATACACAAAGGTATGCTATTTTAAATTCGTGCTTTGATAATCAACCACAAGACTCTTCTTTTCAACATAAGCCTTGATCATTTGCATCTCAGCATGCCACATAGGCAATTCACGCTATGAAACTGATGTCTATCAATCACACAGAATGAAATCTGATGTTAGACACACATCCATTTACAAGTTCGTTCTGGGTCTGAACGAAACCGGAGGCACCTTATTCCTCGTCCCATATGTCCAATACAGGAGAGAGGTCCTCGCATATCCGGTCGATCTCCAAGTACGTCTGGACGATCACCACTTATTACCTCGTCTTGGGTGTACAGCCCAATCAAGACATTAGTAATCATCCAAACGATGTGAAGACCTCTGATCTTCAACCACCGTCTTCATTGTCGACATATCGTCGATTCAGTTATTCAGAATGGGATAAACCCGGTCTTTCCGAATAACTCGCGTATATAATAAACAAGTGCTATAAAAACACAACATATGCCTCATTCCAATCCAGAATATTCCTTTATTCAAATATTCTTATACTTTGGGAAACGTTCCCATTAATTTTATCAAAGATAAATTCTTTAAATTTATTTTTTAATCTTCCTTTGTATATCAATTCAAACCAAATTATGGTTTATCCAAACTAGTCGGGATTAACGCACCTTACCGAAGCAATCATTTGTTATATTTCTCAATCCCAACCTATTCATCCCATGAAGTAAAACTGTTAATACTTCATATCTAACACCACGGTGTTATCGTTAAAATTAATTACCATTTAACATTCAAATCTAATTAAAGATTTAACTATCGCTTGGAGAAAAACTGGTGATACTCCATTCTCGATCATTTACTGAATTTGATAATTTTAGTTATCAGATTCACTTTTCAATCTAATTAAAGATTCATTAAAACTCCATCTAGCTTCATTCTCCAAAAATCATTACTTAATGATTATTCAAATTCAGGAAATAAATCCTGTCTTTAACTGGGTTAGAGAACTAATGTCATTTAAAACACAGCTCAAGATAAACCCAAAGTCGCATTCCACTAATTATGGAATCTTCATGGAAAATGGATCAATAAATATAATCGATATAAACTTCCATGTCTGACTAATAATATAAATGGAATAACGACAAAGCCTTTTAAATTCCAAATATATTAGTAGTCTTCCTCCACAGATGTTCACTTCGATTATTACCAAATCGAATTCCATTCCATTCCAATTTATTTTCTTAATTTGGAAAGCTTAAATTTGGAAAATTACAATTAAATTTTAATAGAAAGATCTATAAATCCCAAATCACATTTCACTGTAAATCGGGTTAAAGAACGAATGTCGTTAAAAACACAGTTCACAATAAACCCAATTCACATTCCATTTTCAATTCCAATTAAATGTTAATTAATTGGTAATTCTTCTTTAAATCTTAATTAAAAGATTTATTCTTTTCATACTGGGTTTAAGAACGGTGTTAATGAAGACACCATTCACGACAAACCCTAATCTAATTCAATATTAAATACAAGGCTCTAAATAGATATTATATCGGCTTATATTCAATATCAAATTCTGAAATCAACAAATATCGTATTGGGAATAACGATATATATCTTCCAAATTCCTCCACAATATCCGTATAATCACGGAATCCAATATCGAAATATTCCGAAGATAATTTCGATTCAAATCCATTCCAATTTATATATTGGAAATTTTGGTTTTTTTTAAAAACCATTTCAAATCCAATTTATTTATTTAAAAATATGGGATTTATACTTCTAGTTCATAACTAGCTCATTTCGATAAAAATATATTTTTATATTTTCAAATATGGAATTTTCATCCCAATTCTTTCCATATCATTTATTATGATTTTACACAAATTATTGATAATTTTAATAATTTTATCAAGCCCGTACAGTCGATTCCCATAAACGGCCATCGAACTGCACTTACAGCGACCTTTTCCAAATTTGATTTGTACACAATTCCAAATCCAACAGTTAGATTTCAAATTCCTTATATTCGTCGGAAAGCTCTTTTCGATACAAACCCAACGGTTCCAGTTTTAGAAGAATCTGATGGTCGGATCTCCCGTAATGTCCGTTTGAAGTCAATGGTCGAAATTCGCAAACTGCCGCGGCGTGGCGCGTTCTATTCAGGCCATTAAATATGTATAATATTTATTATATATATATTTCGTCGATTTGCATTTAAAACGTATTTTATAAATCATTTTAAATTCATTTTCAAAACGATTTCAACTTCATATTCAATTTCAAATCAAAATTGAATATTCCATATCATTAATATGTAAATGATAATATTTTCAAAACATTAGATTTTGAAATCACTTCCTTTTCGATATTCATTTTAAAACTGAATAAAATCGATATAAATATCATTCACATCTAAATGGCGTTAATCCAATCAACACGGCTTCATATATTTAAATATTTTCGTGTCCATCCCAAATCAGATATCAAAATCATATTTTGATCCATTATTAAATATTATTTTAAAATATTCCTTATTTTTAAATATTCATTATTTTAAAATATTTTTTCTTTTTGAATTGGAATCAGACACAGTCAATTACCATATAATTTTATTTATATGGGTTTCATACACACATGTACACAACAATAATCAAACGCATTCAACCATGCAGAGTGCATTACACAACTGCATAAGCATTAAATATAAATAATAATTAACGCTTATACAGTCTGTCAACCAATCGATCGACATACAACTAAACAATTGGGACTAAACAATTGGGATTAGTGTAGGTCAAATATCATCCCAATACCTGTGTGGGGATTCAATCAACAAACACAGATTTTATTTGTGCAGTTGGGTGATGTGTAAAATTTATCGTCCCAATCAGGATCAGATAAATGGGTGTACATAAACAAATCGTCTGATTTGTTTATAGATATTTATTTCAACACGTGACTATGTTATACAGTCCATATATACAATAAAAATGTTATTTTTATTGTTCAAATATTTTATTCCATACACATGAATATTTATACTGTTCATTTACACATCACAATCAATATCAAATTTCACAACACAATACAATCAAACAAGTCGTCCATGGTCTGTGGACGACGGGGAGTAGTTCATATATGCAATTATAAAATAAATAACTGTACAAAAATAATTTTAGTGAGAAGTTCTCACCTTTGGTTTCCACTCCTCCATTCTTTATTTCTGAACGGTTCGGATTTGGATTTGTTTCCTGCACGTTGTGTCCATCGCCGTGTTTTCAACGAAATATGTTTCACACAATTTACATTAAAAATCATATTTTTAATTCGCTACCTATATAAAAAATCACATTTTTATTTCGATACATATATAAAAATCATATTTTTATAATTTCTCTTTTAAAAATCTAATCTTTTATCTTTAAAAATCTAATCTTTTTATTTTCAAAAATCTAATCTTTTTATATTAAGAAATCTATTCTTTTTGTATTCAAAAATCTAAACTTTTAATATTATATTTCTTATCATTTCATTTTTAAAAAAAAATCATAACTTTCTATTTTTAAAAATCACTTCTTTTTATTTTTAAAAATCACATCTTCTTCTAAATAAAAATCAAATTTTCTTGCTTGTAAAAATCTATTCTTTTCGCTTGTAAAATTCTATTATTTTCTTATTATAAAAATCATTTCTTCTTTTTTTGTAAATGGAAATAAAAATCAAGGAAGGCCAAAATTACAGCGAGAGAGAGGGGATCACGACGCTGGGTGGTCGGTCAGGGAGGCAGAGGGGAGCGGAGCAGGCCACGGCGGCGGGTCTTGGGGGTGCTGGCAGTTTCACATCGGGCTTAGGAGTTTTTGGGGCTCAGAGTGTTGTAATTAGGCGAGGAGAGAGAGGGAGGGGGGAGAAGGAGGTGGCGGCGGGCTTAGGTGGTGCGGCGGCGTTGGCTGGAGGGGGTGCAGTGGAAGATTGGTAGGTAGCGGCGGTCAACTGTTTTTTTTAATTAATTTTGAACTGAGGGCCGAGGAGAGAGAAAGAGGGGTGAGGTGAGAGTATATAATAAAAATATATATTTATTTATTCTAATTTATCTCTAAAAAGTAACTTTTTCATTCGATCTCCAAACGAGACCCAACGACTGTCACTCCTAGCGTAATACCCCCATTCTGAACATAATGGGATACGTCCCATAAGCTAATTCAACTATTACAATCAGTTTCCACTAAATTTAAAATATAAATCATTATATTTTAAATTCAAATGCACATTTCAATTTACCGGGGCCACATACGGACCCCAAAAATTCCAGAAAAACAAATCTGGCTATGTTTTGATGATACGGTCCTAACAAAACTAATTTCGTCGAATTTGAAGACCGTTTGAAAAACGGTCATTTTCTAGTCGATCCAAATTGACTAAAACTGTCAAAACACGTATTTTTCTGCCATGCTCACATATTGATTCCAAAAATTATGAAAATTGGAATCAAGCAATAACTTGACATTCCACATCCATTCATATAAAACGGAGTTCATTTGCAAAATGGCTATTTTTTAAGGGCTATATTTCCATAGCGACTATTCTGAATTTTCAACTGGGCATAACTTTTTATTCCTGCTTTGAAATTTCAGTTTTTCAGATTCATTGGAAAGATATTTTCAAACAGATTCAAATATATTTGGTTTCACCAAAATCCAGTTTATTTTGAATCCTGTACATTCATTTGAAATTTGAAATTGCATTTTCAAACTACCGCGCCATTTCCAATTCCTTTTACAGTTAAAATATTTATGTTCTAACTTCGATTTAAATAAATATATACATTCTAATTCTATTCAAAATAAATTTCTAGTCGTTCTTACTTAAAATAAATCATTTTAAATATTCAAAATTCATTAAAATAGCCAAAATAAAAATTTTTAATTGGTTTTGATTTTCGAGTTGTTACAAGGGTACTCCGTAGTGGTCCTCTGCGCGGTGGCAGCGCTCAGGCTGTACTCGTAGAGGTCGGGTCTGCGCGAAACCACCTAGTGAGTATACTTTGATTGCAACGGTAGTTTGGCAGTCAGAAGGCCGTAGGGTGATGTAGGTGATCTAAAGATTTTGCCTACAGATAGGCTGGGTCACAACCAACGCATGATAGTAATCATCGGGTACCTGTCATCGATTGCTAGTGTATCGCGGAAAGACTATAGTTAAACCTATAGACCATTGATTTTTCACTATCGAGAATTTGGTTGCGAGACATGCCAATTTGGATGTATATTGTTTGCTAAGGTGCGTCACTTTGCTCTTGATGTAGTCTTTCACTAGTTGAGGGAGGGGTCTAGTTTGGGACCATAGCCACCGTAGAAACGCAGACCATAGTTTAGATATATGTACATTATGCCTCTTTAGCAAACCTACACGGATATGGAAAAGCTTCCGACCGAGTTCCGTGCATTTAGATGCAACCATATTACGGAACTCGGAGTACAATAGACAGTACGTATGTGTGAGGATCCGGATACATGCATGCCGCACCGGGTGGTGTATCGAAGATGCTAGGGCATTACCCTATGTTGAGGCTGAGCTTGGCCGAGGAGTTTGGATATGGCAGTCGGTATGCTTACGTAGCGTGGTGATGATAGTTCTGTGCGAAACATGGCATAGTTTTATAGAAATCTGTATGTCGCTCCG
>JASFAX010002639.1:0-45203 GCA_030737875.1 Allium sativum | reverse complement strand
GGAATTCTGGTTGAGATAGAGTCCGAGTTTGCGTAAAACGGATACCGAATGAAGGAGATATGGACGAACGAAGTCAGGCGGAAAAACCAGAAGAAAAGAGAGAAAAATGCACTGGCACATTTGCGAAGTGCGCCAGTACAAAAATATACTAGCGCACTTCCCAAGTGCGCCCAGGCCGGGGAGAAAGCCTGCACAGCTTTCTGGTGCAGTCTGATCCATTTTGTGACTCATTGCTGAGTCCTTTCTGACTCCTTGCTAAGTCATTAGGGCGAGGTGTCACCCTATCCCGACTGAATGGTTTTGATTAACCCTAAGATCATCCGACGGCTATAATCAAATCAAAATTCTATATAAACATGGGTAGACACAAAACCTAAATCAGAATAAAAACTGAAACTATGGCCGTCATGCTGTCATCTTGTAACCTAGAGTAGCCGCCAAAAACTAGAGGGAAATCAAAGCTAATCAATTCAGTTCTATTCACCCCTAATCTAAACAACAATGGCGAGCTTTATCAATTTCAGAACTCAGATTTCAGAATGCAAGACCTTCTTCATGTGAGCTCGATTTCTTTAATAAGATAATTAGTAATTTAATTGGATTAAGCTATGATGTGGATTATATGGTTATAGTGTGAATTATTGACCGCATGTTATTATTTATGTTATAAGTTCTATGATGTTATCATCTATGTTGTAATTCTATGATTGACTTATGTATAATCAATTCATAATGTTGTCTCATATGCTAGTTTGGCTATGTTGTTGGAACTAATTCATATGATGAATCATATGTATGTATGCAAGTTTAGAGGTTAATTTAGATATGAATCATATGCAAGTTATTGAAATTATGTACAACCTTACATGTTTCATGACATCAATTTTATGTGTAAATTGGATCTAAAGTTAGGCTATGGCATGTGTGAGTTATATGTTAAATTCTATATGCTAATTTACATGTTTAGATGCAAGTTCACACCATCGTTATGTTGCATAAATCACATATGCAAGTATATGTATATATATGTTTGGGGTATGAATCATGTAATGTTAGTTTGTGGCTATTACCTAAACAAGTTCACACCTTTAAATTTAGATCTATGACATATGTCGTTTTATGCAAGTTTGTGACTTGGGCCTATGCAAGTTTTAGATGAAGAACCTTATTCACACATGCTAGTTCACCCCATATGTTTAGATCTAGTTTTATTTCTATGTGTGTTGTGATGTTTTCTCTTTATTCCAAAAGTTAGACTATTCGAGTCTAACGTATATTTTAAGTTAAACGAACGAACGTACAACGTGGGGCCATGGGATAATATTAAAATATTTAATATTGAGAATTGGCATAAATGCCTTAAATGGCATAAAATAAAATTTGTGATGTTAATAGGTATGATTTTACATACCATAAATAGATGGACATAATTGAGTCAATTATGGCCATAGTTAAATTTTGAATTGATTGATAATTTGAATGGGGAAATTAATTCAAATTGGGGGAATAATTAATTTTGTGTAATTAATCGCCTAAGACACGAGGTTAGGCTCTTTTGTGGTGTAAGTCTGCTCGAACCTGCCCGGCAAATCCAGCTGCCACAAATGCCAGTCTAATGTGGGAGGTCTTAGGCATAAATTAAATGCGTGACAGTTGTAAAGACACGAGGTTAGGCTCTTTTGTGGTGTAAGACTGCCCGGACCCGCCTGGCAAATCCAGCTGCCATAAATGCCAGTTTAATGTGGGAGGTCTTAACAAGGTTACAGTGTTAACGAATTAAGAAACACTTAACCAGATAAACATGTAGTGGGGCATGAGGGTGTTAAGTGGGTTCCTTGGGTGGCATGTGGAATTTAGTGAGTGCCTTCGGTGGCATTTGAAATACGATTAGAAACACTTAACCAAAAATTGGAAACATGTAAGTGAACATGAATAAGAAGAGGGTTAAGTGGGATGTACTAAAGGGGACTAGGCTTAGGTGGATAGCTTGTGTCAAGTAATGGGTGCCTGTTTCAACCAGTAACCCATAAGTATCTTTGTGGGCTCGACCCAAGTCGAGGACGGGACACGTGTACTGGGCTTGACTGTAAGAGACCAAAACGGGTTAGCGGTGGCAACGCAAGTCCAACGGGTTCATGTGCGTGTGTGGGCCCGGGATGGTAGGTAAGATGTTGTTGCATCATGTAGGCATAAGCCGTGCATTATTTGTGGTATCAGGTTGCCACTTTGGGGAGTGATACACCCCACTGTGGGGCCAGCACGGGTATCTACGAATTAGGGAGCCTGTCGAATGGGGAGGGTAGTAGGTACACCTAATGGAGATAGGAGCAGAAGGCACCTATGAAGACAGTTATGAGTATAACTACCATATTATGAATAAATATTAGAATGGGGAGGGTAGTGGGTACACCTAGTGGAGATAGGAGCAGACGACAAATATGAAGACAACTAGGAGTACAACTACCATATTACGAATAAATATCGTAATTATAATGGGGAAGGTAGTGGGTACGCCTAGTGGAGATAGGGGCAGACGGCACCTATGAAGGCAGCTAGGGGTACACGAACTGCCATTATCATTATTAAGTTCTGTTGGCGGGATCAACCTTATGGTGACTAGTGGTGGTGCAGTATAGTAATTATCCTATAGTGATTAGGGGCGGCTTTAACGAATAACTTGGTTCATCTTATTTCCTTGTTTGTTCTGTCATATCCAATTGTTCTTAGTCATTTCCTTATTTTCGAGCTTATGCCTTAGCCTAGTTATTTTGATAATTATATTGTTAAAGTTATCGCACTCGCCGGACTTTATGTCTGACCCCCTTTTTATTTCCACCTCTTTTCTTCCTTTCCCCCCTAGGTTTGCAAGGAGGGAATACTACAGCTTAGTGCCGCTTTCTTTCAGTTGCTTGAAGAGAGTAGATGTATCGCTTGGGACTCTTTCATCTTTATGGCTTTGCTTATGCTCAGTGGGGATTTATGCATTTATGTTATTTAAGTATTTGCGTCTTTTTGTACTTTGAAGTTTTTGAAAAAGACTACTGATACTTTGGTAATGGCTTGGAAACTACTTATGTAAACTCGTTTAGAGTTATGATGAAATAAAATAAGTTTTATCTTCCGCTGTGTTTTATTTATTTATTTATTCTTGTAATTTATCTGTTTTATACGAACAATAACGCTTCATGGACATTGATTCATTGCCATTGTGAGTGACATTAATGGACATGTGGTGTTACATCTAACACCCATTGTGTTATCGGTAAAATAAATTAGAGGTAATTAGGGAGAAGGACAAACTTTACCAAAAAATTAGGCTGAAGGACACCAAGTTTTATTTTTAGTCTGAAGAACAAACTTTGAGCCAAAATTAAGCTAGAGGAAAATGCTAAATGTAATTAGCATTATATTCAGTTTTTTACACTACACGAAAACGCTAGTTTTAACTAGAATTATTCAGTTTTACACTGCAGAAAATGCTAATTATATTTAGCATTGTCCTTTAGCCTATTTTTTTCAAAGTTTGTCCTCCAGCCTAAAAATAAAACTTAACGTCCTTCAGACTAAATTTTTTCTAAAGTTTGTCCTTATGCCTATTTTCCACAATAAATTACCATTTCCCATTTCAAATCTAATTAAAGATTTAACTATCGAGTTCGATTAATTTAATTACCCTATTCTCATTTCAATCTAATAAATATTCATTAAAACTCTAGCTCAGTTTTAATTTCAAAAATCATTACTTAATGATTATTCAAATTTTAGGAAATAAATCCTTTCTTTACTTGGGTTAAAGAACAAATGTCTTTTAAAATATTATTCACGGTAAACCCAAAATCCTCTTCCATTAACTATGGAATCTTCATGGAAAACAAATACATATATAATCGATATAAATTTCCGTATTAGACTACTAATATAAATGGAATAATGGAAAAGCATTTTAAATTCCATGTGTAGTAACAGTCTTCATTCACAGAAGCTTATCTCGATTATTATTGAATCGAATTCCATTCAATTCCACTTTAATGTATTAAATTGGAAAACTTTACTTTGGAAATTTTCAATTAAACCTTAGAATAAAGATTTATAAATTCCAAATCATATCTTTACTGCTAATTGGGTTAAAGAACAATTGTTATTTAAAATATTTTTCACGATAAACCCAAAATCAACATTCATTTCAATTCCAATTAAATTAACTAATCGGTAAACTTCTCTAAATCTTTAATTAAAGGATTTATTCTATTCTCAATTGGGTTTAAGAATAGTGTTAATGAAGACACCATTCACGGAAAACACAAAATCCAATTTGATATTAAATACAAGGCTCTGAATAGAGATTATATCGACTTATATTCAATATCAAATTCAGAAATTAACAGGTATCGTTCTGGAATAACGATATTAGTATCTTCCAAATTCCCATAACAATATCTGTATAACTATAGAACCCAATATAGAAAATATCTGAAGATAATTCCCACTCAATCTATTCCCTTTTGTTCATTGGAAAACTCTGGTTATTTCGAAACCATTTACAAATCCAATTTATTATTTTAAGCTTATTGGATTATTATTGTAGTTGTTAACTAGTACATTTAGACAAAAATATCTTTTATCTTTTCAAAACTTGGAGTTTTTGATTCAAAATCTTTCCAAATCTTTTATTTTGGTTTTACATAATTTTTCCATATTTTTAATAATTTTATTAAGGCCCGTACAGTCGGTTTTCAATAACGGCCACCGAGCTGCATTCATAGCAACCTTTTCTGAAATTGATCTGAACATATTTTAAAATCTAACCATTCAAATTTAAATCTATTATATTCATAGAAAATGTCTTTTCGATTCGAACCTAATCGTTCCGGTGTTAGGAGAATCCTACGGTCGGATCTCCTGTTACATAAATTTGAAGTCAATGGTCGAAATTCGCGAACGGTCGTTGCATGATACGTTCTATTCAGGTCATTTAAATATATAAAATATATATCGTTGATTTCCATTTAAAACGTGTTTTATAAATTATTTATAAATTCGTTTTAAAATGAATTCAACTTCATTTCATTTTTAAATTAAAACTAAGTATTCCATACCATTATAATATTAAAATGATAATATTTTCAAAACATTAGATTTTGAAATCACATCTTTTCGGTATTCATTATAAAATAAATAAATAGACAGAAAATCCCATTCAAGTAAAAATGGCATAAATTTACTTAATTCGGCTCCATATATCAATATTTTTGTATCCATCCAAAATCAGACATCAAAATCATATTTTGATTTTTTTTCCATTGAATATTATTTTAAAATGTTTGTTATTTCTGAATTGGAATCAGACTCAATCAATTACCATATAATTTTATTTATATGGATTCCATACATTGCATGTATTCTGGTGATAAACAATTATTAACATTCCATTCACAACCAAAGTTCAATTTACAACTATATATGCATTAAATATTTAAATAATGCTTATAACAGTTTGTCAATCAATCAGTTGACATATAATCAAATCCAAGGGAAATGTGAATTAATTATCGTCCACAGACCCGTGTGAGGTTTCCAATTATCAAACATTTATTATTATTTGTATAATTGGGCGAGGCATAAAAATTATCGTTTCAATACCCATGTGGGGTTTACATCACAATCCATGTGAATTTATTTATAGTTTAATAATAATAACATTAAAACTATACACATCCATCATCTACCAAACAAATATTTCATCCACAGACAATCAATATATATTCAGTTATGAAAATAAATAACTGTACAAAATTTTGAGGGAGAGAATTCTCACATTGGTTTCCACTCCGTCGGTCTTTATTGAGGATTTATTTTTAAACTAAATTAAACAAGCATTTAATTTAGCTCAAAAATTCAACTTTCTCCGTTTCTGTTTTGGTTAGCTCCATGTTGTAGAGCTTTTCAAGACGATTCCAATAGATGCAAATTTGTGAAATTCTGACGACGTATGGAAGAGATATGAACATTTCAAGTTTTATATATTTAAGAGTCATAACTAATTAAATTTGAATTCCTTAATTACCCTTATTTTTGCCTAATCCCACATTAACACCCTTTTAAAACCGCTCATCATCTTCCTTATCACGTAATACAGTAGGAACCCACCATTGCCGATCTTCATGAATTCAGACCTCCCACCATACTTCACGGCTTCCAAAGCAAACACCTTCGTTCTTCCTCTTTTCGAAATCTCCTTCCGCCTCTACCCAACGATAACGGTGCGCATCTTCCCCTAAAAATTCGACGTCGTTCCCCATATCAAGGCAACATAGTATTCGTGCATTCCACATTGTCACCAATCTCCCTAAAATTTTGTATACAGAATGTGACGGCCCGCCCCGCACCAACCGACATTTACTCCAAATGTGCGCTGTACACAGGGCCAGTTAGCACGGAACGGGTCGTCAGAAGGAAAGGGAAGAAGGAAATGAATATACAAAGAACCTGTAGAATGTCTCACAGCGCATAGAACAAAATATAATAATAACATACTTGACATAAAACAGGAGAGATAGTGCATAAGCTGAAAATCAGAACTAAACATCATAGCAGCGGAAATCCAAAATACAGCTTATTACAACTTTCAAACTGTCTCAAGCAAAAGCAAGATAAATGAGGTACACTACTAATGCCCAAGTAGCGACCACCAACGACACAGGGAGAATGTGTATATATATATACCATACGTGGAAGCCTCCTGCTCGCCTCCGAATCAGCTACTCGCGCATCACCAGCTAACCTGTCTCTAGTCTGCTCGTGTGAGCACCCAGAGTAATAAGAAGAGACATAAAACTCTGGGTCAGACATAAAGCCTGGTATGAGCGATAAGCATCTAAAGTGAACAATAACAGGTAGACTAAAACATACCTGAACCTGGACCTGGAACCAAAGAGTTAGCACTACATACTGTACAACACTCTAAGATACCATATCAAACAGTGTAAAGATACGGAGGTGGGGGAGGTGTGCATGTCATAATGATGGCAAACAATCAAACATAGCATCCATCCTCACATTTCTCACTCAGTGCGTAAAGCATACGATGTTCACCACTTCGATCACCCAACATACCTTGTTACGATCACTTTGCCCCATGAAGTCATAAATGGCTTCACTACACTGATAACGTAGCCACAAATCCTTCGCTATGTCCACTTTGCCCCATGGAGTCACAAGAACCCCACTGCACTGGCTCATAGCCTTACTAATCTTTACTATGTCCACTTTGCCCCATGGAGTCACAAGAACCCCACTGCACTGGCTCATAGTCTTACTAATCCTTACTATGTCCACTTGCCCCATGGAGTTATTCACCCCATCTGCGCTGGCTCATAGTCTTACTACGCATCACCTTGCCCCTCAGGTCATAATGACCCTACTGCACTGATAACGTAGTCTTGCTACCATAACCTTGCCCCTCAGGTCATAATGACCCTACTGCACTGATAAGTAGCCCATCATTCATTCTTAGTGGTGAATCGAAGTTATGAACGTCGACAACTCCTTAGCACACGTCCCGCAGCAAAGTCCAACCATGAAGTGAACTCATTGGTTCCCAACTGGTTCCGGGATCCTGAGCTCTAACTCCCATTTGGACTACCTTTGCATCTCGGGTTATTGGTCATCACAATCGAATCGGATCGGATCAGCCTTCATATTCTTCATCGGATCGGATCGGCCTTAGACATTCGGATCGGGTCGCGCCTCCTGCGTCGGATCGGGTCGTGGTCCTCCAGCTCGTGGCTCCTCCTCCTGGTTCGGATCGGTGTCCCCACTTCGGGTCGGGTCGGGCTGCTTCATCCGGGTCGAGTCGTGCCTTCTGATCGGGTCGGGTCGTCTCGCCCTAGTACCCATCGACTCGTGAGCTCCCCACCCTCTTCTGGTTCGGATCGGGAATACTTGTTGGTTCGGATCGTGCTTCTACCACCGGATCATGCCACCTAGCTGAGTCGTGACTCACTCCTTTAAACGGATCGTGACGCCCATGCTGGAACGGGTCGAGTCGCGCTCCCCTCCACCGATCCGATCCGGATTCTGGGCCATTTCCTACATGTTTTCCTACGACTGTTTCTACGCCATTCGACGGGGTTTTCGACCAATCTAACACTTCTAAACAATCACCAAGCATACCATACAGTCATAGCCACATGTAATATCGATCCCAAACATCAAAACATAAATCATAGCATGTAAAATGGATCAAACATACCCAAAATCCCATATTTTTACCTTAAGCATGTTTAGGTGAAACTAATGATATGATTAGCAAAACTTAACCAAATCAACCCAAATTTATATCAGAGGTCTAAAATATCATTCCGAATTTTATAAACATTTTTCCAGAATTTTATCACGTTTAAATTCGCTAATTAACACTAATCAACCCTAATTAGCCATAATTAGTGGAAAACTATGCAAATCGCTCACCTTAGCCACAAAATGAACTAAGATCTGAAATAAAGCTCTGATTTGATGTGAATCTTTATGCCAAACAGCAGCTCCTAAGTTGCTTTGGTGAAGATCTTCCTTGATTAGGGGTTGCTAAGCTAAATCCTTGACAAAAAGGTGATTTGGAGGTGATTTAGAGGTTGGAGACCATTTTTAGGGATCCTTGGTGATAAGTGGAGGCTAGAAAATGATCCTCTATCTCATTTCAGCCTCCCCATAACCCTAATCCCGAAATGGGTTATTGGCCTACTCACTAATCACCTGATTTGGCCCGGTTAAGAAGTTTTTCACCCTCCAAACCTTGTTTCAGCCATATCTCCGAAACGGTAAGTCCGTTTGGCTATTATGACCACTCTACGGAAAGGTAAACCATTAAACGAATCTAATGGAAGTGGTTTCAGTTCAAAATTCCTTTCCAATCAAAAGTTATGGCCAAAACAGTACCAACTAGGGGCAAAATGGTCATTTAAAAATCGACAAAAATCATGAACATGGGAAATGACTCTAATAGATGTTTCCCAAAGTTACATGACCATACGACTTCACACGGGAAAGAAATAAATATTCTACAATCCTATGATGTGTAAAATACGGGTCGTTACACTCTCCCCCCCCTTAAGAAATTTCGCCCCCGAAATTCCCTAATCCAAACACACACAAAGGTCCCGCATGCCTACCAATCATAAAACAACAATCAAACATGCAAAACAAGCAAAACAAGTCTATCCTAGCATGCGGAATAACTAAATCGCAAAGTAAATCTTACCAGGCAAAGAGTTCTGGATATGCCTTCCTAATGCTCTCCTCTGTCTCCCAAGTACAATCATTCTCGTCCTCGCCCCACTGAACCTTGACTAGCTTCACCGACTTCCTTCGAAGTTTCTTCGTATCGTGCCCCACAATACGAATCGGCTTGCGGTTCCCAACCGCCTCGGGTTCTACTTCGAAGTCCTCTAACTGATCAGGTGAAATAGTCATATCTGAGTCGTGAACGAACTTCCTTAGTTGGGAAACATGAAATACATTGTGAACTCCCGCCATTTTCTCTGGTAAGCCAACTCTATATGCCAAATTCCCGACTAATTCCAAAACAGGGAATGGGCCAACAAATCTTGGTGCTAATTTGCCTCTCCTGCCAAATCGTATCACGCTTTTCAACGGAGAGATCTTGACAAACACCAAGTCACCAACGGAGAATTTCAAGTCTCTTCTCCTCTTATCGGCATAGCTTTTCTGCCTATCTTGAGCAGCTTTCATTCGTTGCTGAATGATCTTGATCTTTTCGGAAGTTTCTCTCACCACATCTGGTCCAAGCATAAACTTCTCGCCAGTCTCTATCCAACATGATGGTGAGTTGCACGGTCTTCCGTACAAAGCTTCATATGGAGCCATACCGATACTGGATTGGTAGCTATTATTATATGCAAACTCTACTAGATGCAAATGGTCATCCCATGATCCACCAAAATCCAATATACAAGCTCTCAAGAGATCTTCCAATATACGATTCACCCTTTCCGTCTGACCGTCGGTCTGAGGATGATATGCAGTACTGAGATGTAATCCTGACCCTAGAGCCTCTTGTAAGCTCTTCCAAAACCCACTAGTGAACAACGGGTCTCGGTCACTCACAATGCTTTTGGGTACTCCATGAAATCTCACTACCCACTTCATATACAATTCTGCCAACTTGGCCGCCGTTCTGGTCGATTTGACTGGTATAAATCTTGCACTTTTAGTCAATCGATCCACAATTACCCAAATGCTATCATGTCCCGATCTAGTCCTTGGTAAACCATCGATGAAATCCATCGAGACTTATTCCCATTTCCATTCGGGAATTTCTAATGGTTGCAACAACCCACTAGGCTTCTTTTGCTCGGCTTTAACTAATTGGCAATTCATGCATTTGGATATAAACTTCCCAACGTCTCTTTTCATCCCTTCCCAGTAGTAAGTCTGTCTCATGTCTCGATACATCTTATTACCACCGGGATGTATAGTCAGTTTTGAGTGATGACATTCTCTAAGCACTTCATCTCTCAAACCATTCACGTTGGGCACAACTAGTCTTCCATTCTTCCGAAGCCATCCATCTCGATCAAGCCCATACACATTCATCTCCTCGTCGATACCCATCTCTAACTTGGAGATGATTTCCAATAGGTTAGGATCGTCCCTCTGACTAGAACCAATCCGCTCTACCAAAGTGGGTCTGATCGTCAAACTAGCTAGCATAACTGGATCCAATTCGCACTTTGGTCTGAAATCAAACCCCGCGATATACTCCAGTTGCTTCCATTCAAGAAACATTTCCCATAAGCTGGCATGTCTCCTACTTAAGGCATCGGCTACCGCATTACCTTTCCCAGGTGTGTATGCGATATCAAAATCATAAGAAGCCAAGAACTCTAACCATCTCTGCTGACGGAGATTCAGATCCTTCTGAGAGAAGAGATACTTCAACGATTTATGATCGGTAAACAACTCAAATCTTTCTCCCAAGAGATAGTGTCTCCACATCTTCAGCGCAAATAGAATCGCTGCCAATTCCAAATCATGGGTAGGATACTTCTTCTCATGCGGCTTTAGCTGTCGACTAGCATAAGCTACAACCCTACCTTCTTGCATCAATACTGCACCCAGTCCGATACCACAAGCATCCATGTATACCGCCATCTCTTCATTCCCTTTAGGAATGACTAACACTGGCGCACACGTCAACTTCTCCTTTAGACTCTTGAAGGCATCCTCACACACTCCGTCCCAGACGAAGGACTGATTCTTCTTAGTCAACTGAGTCAACGGTACTGCTATCTTGGAGAAGTCCTGGATAAACTTACTATAATATCCAGCTAATCCCAAGAAACTTCTTACATCTGTTGCATTCTTGGGTGTAGGCCAATCCTGTACCGTAGCCACCTTCGCAGGGTCTACGGCAATACCACTCTCTAAAACAACATGACCCAAGAATCTTACTTCCCTTCTCCAAAAATGACACTTAGAGAATTTCGCTTTCAATTGGTGTTTCCTCAACACCTCCATCACTATCCTCAAGTGTCCCTCGTGTTCCTCCTCTGTCCTTGAGTAAACAAGGATATCATCCACGAACACAAGAACAAACTTATTCAGCTGATCTCTGAATACTCGATTCATAAGATCCACAAAATAGGCTGGTGCATTGGTCAACCCAAACGGCATGACCAACCACTCATAAAATCCAGACGGCGTCCTAAATGCCGTTTTCGGAACACTCTCATCCGCTACTCGAAGCTGATGAAATCCTGTCGCGAGGTCCAACTGGGAGAACACTTTTGCTCCTTCCAGTTGATCAAACAAATCATCTATCCGCGGTAGAGGATACTTATTCTTCCTCGTTACCTTATTCAACTCGCGATAGTCCACACACAAACGAAGGGAACCATCTGCCTTAGTGGCAAACACAACTGGTGCTCCCCACTCGGAGACACTCCTTCTAATAAATCCATTCTTCAAAAGACTGCTGACTTGCACCCCGAGCTCTCGCTGCTCTCTTGGTGCCATACGACGAAGTGGCATCACTGTAGGTCTGGCATCTTTCACTAAATCAATACGGAACTCAATCTCTCGGTGTGGTGGAAGCCCGGTCACCTCCTCGAAGACGTCCGGATACTGGATAACCACGGGCACATCTGACAACTCATCATGCGGGATGTCGAGGGAATTTACAAAACTAGCCATAACCCCATCACTAGGTAGACTACCAAACACTACCCTCCGCCCATCATCCGCCCTCACTGTCACCAAAAAGCCCTCACAGTCTACCACCACCCCGTATCTTTGGAGCCAATCGACTCCCAATATAATGCCATACCCAGTTAAGCCCAAAACAAAGCAATCACATACAAACATACATCCATGACTCGATAAGACCAAATTCCTGCAAATCATGCTAAGGCTAGTCGAACCACCAATCGGGTTCGTCACAACCAATGGTCTATCGACTATCTCGGGTTCCAGTCCCAACCTACCTACCAGGTCACTAGATATGAAGGAACGGGAAGCCCCAGTATCAAACAAAACTCGAACTAGTATATCATAAATAGAAAGCATACCTTGAATAACAACACTCTTTCCTTTCTCCGCCGCAGTTGGGGCATTCGACGAAGAAGGAATAGCATCAAGAGCATATGCTTTCACAATCTGCTTCTCCTTAAGAGGTTGAGGACACTTATCCTTCTGATGTCCCACTTGACCACAGTTGTAGCACTTCCTTTCCGCTGGCTTGGCCTGACATTCTTTAGCATAATGGCCCTTCTTCCCACAGCTGAAGCACTCAACCTCCTTCTTACTCTTTTTCTGGCCACCTTTAGATTGGTCCTGCTTCCTCTTATTTTGAGAGTTATTCTTGCATCCACCGCCTGCTTGCGGCTTTGGCCCTTCTGCAGATGCAGCCTCAGTCTTTGACTTAGGGTAAAGGCTCTCTGATCTCAAAGCTTTCCCCACAATCGATTCAAAAGTCTCATCGATGTGGTTGATAAGCCTTTCCCCCAAGTATCCATCCAAACCAGTAATGAACTTCTCATTCTTCTTCTCAGGAGTATCGATAAGAGACAGTCCATACTTCGACAAAGTGTCGAACTCAGCAATATAATCAGAAACTGCCCTACCACCCTGCTTGAGTTCCAAGAACCTCTTAAACAACACTGACTTCTGGGCAGCTGGAATAAACTTCTCGCTAAAGCGAGCCTTGAACTGAACCCAAGTAACCTGGTCCTCTGGAGTAGCTGTTCTAATAGCATTCCACCAATTCATCGCTCGCCCTTGCAGCTGACGAGACGCTAGCCTTCTCTTCATCGCATCCTCAAGACCCAAGTCATCAAAGATACGATCACAGCTATCCATCCAATCTTGAACATCTGTGGCCGACTCCGTTCCATGGAACGGCTTTCCACCAAGATTAGTGTAATCCTTGCACAACTTGGCAAAATCGACCCTAGGCGCCTGCACTACTGGGCCAACACCAACTCCGGGATTGGGAACTGCCCCTTGCACTTCTCTAAGCATGTCTCTCATGAGGTTAGTAAACATTGCCCTCATGTCAGCGGCATTCCCTTGGTTGGTCCCTCTACCAGCACCCCTCGTGTCTCAGCTCATCGTCAATCTGAAAAAGGGAAACGATTAACGACCCCATAGTGGTGCTAGTGCAGTGCGACTTCATCTTATACTACTAATAGTATATATATATATACATAGCTTTTGAAAACCAAAGTAATCACAAATACGCGCTCTCATATATGTACTAACTCTCCCTAGTGTCTTTCCCTACGTTAACTACGCAACCTAGAGCTCTGATACCAAGTGTGACGACCCGCCCCGCACCAGCCGACATTTACTCCAAAGTTGCGTTGTACACAGGTCCAGTTAGCACGGAACGGGTCGTCAGAAGGAAAGGGAAGAAGGAAATGAATATACAAAGAACCTGTAGAATGTCTCACAGCGCATAGAAAAAAATATAATAATAACGTACTTGACATAAAACAGGAGAGACAGTGCATAAGCTGAAAATCAGAACTAAACATCATAGCAGTGGAAATCCAAAATACAGCTTATTACAATTTTCAAACTATCTCAAGCAAAAGCAAGATAAATGAGGTACACTACTAATGCCCAAGTAGCGACCACCAACGACACAGGGAGAACGTGTGTATATATATATATATATCATACGTGGAAGCCTCATGCCCGCCTCCGAATCAGCTACTCGCGCATCACCAGCTAACCTGTCTCTAGTCTGCTCGTGTGAGCACCCAGAGTAATAAGAGGAGACATAAAACTCTGGGTCAGACATAAAGCCTGGTATGAGCGATAAGCATCTAAAGTGAACAATAATAGGTAGACTGAAACATACCTGAACCTGGACCTGCAACCAAAGAGTTAGCACTACATACTGTACAACACTCTAAGGTACCATATCAAACAGTGTAAAGATACGGAGGTGGGGGAGGTGTGCATGTCATAACGATGGAAAACAATCAAACATAGCACCCATCCTCACATCTCTCACTCAGTGCGTAAAGCATACGATGTTCACCACTTCGATCACCCAACATACCTTGCTACGATCACTTTGCCCCCATGAAGTCATAAATGGCTTCACTGCACTGATAACGTAGCCACAAATCCTTTGCTATGTCCACTTTGCCCCATAGAGTCACAAGAACCCCACTGCACTGGCTCATAGCCTTACTAATCTTTAGTATGTCCACTTTGCCCCATGGAGTCACAAGAACCCCATCGCACTGGCTCATAGTCTTACTAATCCTTACTATGTCCACTTGCCCCATGGAGTTATTCACCCCATCTGCGCTGGCTCATAGTCTTACTACGCATCACCTTGCCCCTCAGGTCATAATGACCCTACTGCACTGATAACGTAGTCTTGCTACCATAACCTTGCCCCTCAGGTCATAATGACCCTACTGCACTGATAAGTAGCCCATCATTCATTCTTAGTGGTGAATCGAAGTTATGAACGTCGACAACTCCTTAGCACACGTCCCTCAGCAAAGTCCAACCATGAAGTGAACTCATTGGTTCCCAACTGGTTCCGGGATCCTGAGCTCTAACTCCCATTTGGACTACCTTTTCATCTCGGGTTATTGGTCATCACAATCGAATCGGATCGGATCAGCCTTCATATTCTTCATCGGATCGGATCGGCCTTAGACATTCAGATCGGGTCGCGCCTCTTGCGTCGGATCGGGTCGTGGTCCTCCAGCTCGTGGCTCCTCCTCCTGGTTCGGATCGGTGTCCCCACTTCGGGTCGGGTCGGGCTGCTTCATCCGGGTCGGGTCGTGCCTTCTGATCGGGTCGGGTCGTCTCGCCCTCGTACCCATCGACTCGTGAGCTCCCCACCCTCTTCTGGTTCGGATCGGGAATACTTGTTGGTTCGGATCGTGCTTCTACCACCGGATCGTGCCACCTAGCTGAGTCGTGACTCACTCCTATAAACGGATCGTGACGCCCATGCTGGAACAGGTCGAGTCGCGCTCCCCTCCACCGATCCGATCCGGATTCTGGGCCATTTCCTGCATGTTTTCCTGCGGCTGTTTCTACGCCATTCGACGGCGTTTTCGACCAATCTAACACTTCTAAACAATCACCAAGCATACCATACAGTCATAGCCGCATGTAATATCGATCCCAAACATCAAAACATAAATCATAGCATGTAAAATGGATCAAACATACCCAAAATCCCATATTTTTGCCTTAAGCATGTTTAGGTGAAACTAATGATATGATTAGCAAAACTTAACCAAATCAACCCAAATTCATATCAGAGGTCTAAAATATCATTCCGAATTTTATAAACATTTTTCCATAATTTTATCACGTTTAAATTCGCTAATTAACACTAATCAACCCTAATTAGCCATAATTAGTGCAAAACTATGCAAATCACTCACCATAGCCACAAAATGAACTAAGATCTGAAATAAAGCTCTGATTTGATGTGAATCTTTATGCCAAACAGCAGCTCCTAAGTTGCTTTGGTGAAGATCTTCCTTGATTAGGGGTTGCTAAGCTAAATCCTTGACAAAAAGGTGATTTGGAGGTGATTTAGAGGTTGGAGGCCATTTTTAGGGATCCTTGGTGATAAGTGGAGGCTAGAAAACTGAAATGGAATGACCCTCTATCTCATTTTAGCCTCCCAATAACCCTAATCCCGAAATGGGTTATGGGCCTACTCACTAATCACCGGATTTAGCCCGGTTAAGCAGTTTTTCACCCTCCAAAACTTGTTTCAGCTGTATCTCCCAAACGGTAAGTCCGTTTGGCTACTATGACCACTCTACGGAAAGGTAAACCATCAAACGAATCTAATGGAAGTGGTTTCAGTTCAAAATTCCTTTCCAATCAAAAGTTATGGCCAAAACAGTACCAACTAGGGGCAAAATGGTCATTTAAAAATCGTCAAAAATCATGAACATGGGAAATGACTCTAATAGATGTTTCCCAAAGTTAAATGACCATACGACTTCACACGGGAAAGAAATAAATATTCTACAATCCTATGATGTGTAGAATATGGGTCGTTACACAGAAGCTATTTCACAAGCTCAAACCAAAAAACATACTCAAACCTTGAATAAGTGCACCAAATCACAACTATCATCAACCCTACTCGCAAAATCCACGCTGGAAATATTTTGGTGCGACAAACAAACATGTCGAACCCAGTAAAACAAGTATGAGGATGAAGCATACGCGAATACAAGATCAAAAAGCTTGGTTTTGGATTTACAGGGTTTTATTTTGAGTTTCTAGAATTTTTGAAGAGGGAAAGGTCACATTTTGATTTTTTTTCTGGAGGCGGCCTGATATTTCATTGACAGGAGAAAGGAAAAAGGAGGGTTTGGGATTGTTTAGGATACTATATAGAGGAGGAAATATTTTTATATTTGATTATTGTATTTATTTTATTCCATCATTGTTTGCATTCGTCGTTTAAAAATTCATAGGATCACATGCAAATCCCTTTTTGAATGAAAATTGATTTATAGATTTGTCTTGACATTACGGACCAACAAAACTTGTTTTCTCGAATTCCGAGTCTGTTTGCTCCAACAACATATTTTTAATGTCAAAATATTGGTTGTTTTTCACAATAAAATCCTGGAAGGTCAGATAATTACTCCAAAAATTAGGAAATTTGAAATACAGCTATGTTTTGATGATACGGTCCTAACAAAATTAGTTTCGTCAAATTTAGGGACCGTTTGAAAAATGCCCTTTTTATTATCTTATTAAATTCAAACTGAAATTGAAAACGCGTTTAAATTTACTACGCTTACATATTAAGTCCAAATGAGTTGAAAATTTAAACCTAACAATAATTTGACATTTCACATCCAACAAAAGTGGTTTCATCGAAAACGGAGGCCTTTGCAAAATGGCTATTTTTAAGGCTATATACAATATTAAAATATATATAAATTCCATAGAGACTATTTAAAATTTTAAACTGGACATAATGTACAATTTATAAAGTGAAATCTCAGTTTCTTACATTCGTAAGAAAGATATAGTTAAATAGCTTCTAAGGTTTCTTGTTTCGTCCAATTCTGATTTATATTAAATTATGTATATTCAATTGAAGTTTAAAACCAAATTTTCAAACTACCGCGCAATTTCGAGTTCGTTTTAATTAAATTTTAAATTTATACGTTCTAACTTCAATTTAAATGAATTTTAAATTGTTAATTTTCAAAATAAATCATTTTAAATTCTTAAAATCCATTAAATCAATTAAAAATAAAGTTTTAAATAGGTTCCAAAATATGGATTGCTACATTTCTCTTGTTATTTCTGTTGCCTCCCACTTCTTCTCTGATCTGATAACTATCGAACTTCCTCCTCGATCGACCATCAACAAGCCATCATCGCAATCCTCCTTACCTTAACCTTCTCCTTCTTTCTTTCCTGCTAACACCGCAACTTCTTTCATGTCTGTACCCAAAAACTTCCCTATGCACGATTTGTGTGCACATGAACACACATGTCATCCCATAACCAAACAACCTTACTACTTCCATAAACGCACGAGCTGTACTGGAGTCGTCTCAAGCTACTCGACCACCCTCTGATCATCAAGATCACAAAAACACATTTCCATCAATTTTCAAAAAATGCACGTAAACTCCGATCAAACAATGGCTTATAGTCGTCCAACCCGACCATCGATCGAACCCAGATTACACCCACATGATGTTGACACCACGGTCACCCTCTTTCCCGAGTATCTCGACACTAGGTCATCTCAACCAATCCTAGTAAGCCACCAACTACTCTGTAAAAACCAAATGCCAAGTTGATCAAAAACTCGAAATCTATTTGTTTGAAAAATATTTTTAGATTTTTACTAGCTTGCCTAGATTACACTACTCCTCCAGAAAAAATCTTAGCATCGACAATCCCCTAGATCGTCGGAGACGACCATGATCACCATTTCTGGCTACAATAATATTTCTTACTCCCCTCGTCCTTAAAAATCATGATATTAGTTTCTAAATTCATATTTTTCTACCACAAACATGTTTATACACCTAAATTTCAAAAGTAAGTTGGTTGAAAATTTTGTTTTTCCACCTCCTTTGCTGTATATATTTTAACTCTCCATATAAATATAGTTTATTAGAAGTGGCTAATTTTTAATATCAATTAAAAACCTAAATGAATATTTTCATACAGAAACAAATTCTAACTTACACTAGCAACAAAGATATGAGGATTTGAAACAAAACATAGTAATGCCTTTAAATAGTGTATACACGGTTTGAATTAATAGGAGTTGTCTCATGTGTTTGATCAAGCAAATATGGGTTCAGCAGGAAGGTTTTGCAATACAATCATAACAAGTACAACACATACAAACATCAATAAACTTGCACGGATATAAAAAAAATAGTGAGTGTTTACTCACTTCTTCTTTGTTTAGCTTTTGGTGAAAGTGTTCTCTGGCTTGTTCACTTCTTCAATTTTGATTGAATGTCTGTGTGAAGAAATGTGTATCTATGCTTCTATTTATTGGGCATATTTAATCTTAAACTAATATGCGCATTTAATGTGTGCATAGGAAAGGAACTCTGTTATGCAGGACTGTTTTCAGTATATGATTGAAAGAAAGAAATTCCCAGGCTCCTATTTGCTGTGTTGATGAAGTGATGAAATTTCTATTTTAGTAGTTGTGCCTATATTGTTTCAGGGATGAGAATGCGAATGGGTACACATTTGTACTTGATATTTTACAGATCATTCTAAAGTGTCCACTCCTGGCTCTTGGAGCAAATGATCATTAAATATATATGTACTTCATAGTCTGTAAATATTTGTTTCTTCCTTGCACAGTTTGGTTGGAACACTTGAATTGTTCATTTCTTGCTATGCCTAAATCCAGATGCTACTACTTATCATACGGCTGATGAAACTGTAAATGAGTTAGCTAAAAAAGTATAGTTTAAATACTTACTTTGCTGCCAAGTTTTACTACTCTTAAATGTTCCTTACTTTATTTACCAATGTCAAATGTATATGTAAATCACAATATTCCATCAATCTTCTTCAACACACAAGTGTTGTGTCTTTCATGTCACTACTACCTTATTTATGAAGTATATAAAATAATTTACTTAATAAAATAGATTTTTATATAAGTTGGAATAAAAAAAATGTGAAACAAAGATAAATATTTACTTAATACTTATTTTCATATATACACACAATAGAGATTTTTATAAAAAACTAACATATATCTGCATATACACACAGATACTGTATATATATATATGAATTTAAATAGAAGATTAATTTAAATTTTTCTCAAGTATTAACTCTAATTCTATTAATTGAAGATTAATTCAAATTTTTCTCAAGTATTAACTCTAATTCTATTAATTATTTATATAATCAATAATTTATTGTTTAATAAAGTTTCCTAAAATCCGGGATGTTATAGTCTACCTCCTTAAAAGAATTTCGTCGTCAAAATTATAGATTAACGGGTAGATTCCAGTTATAATTAGTGTTATTGACTTATATACAAATAATCAACACACATCAGCAATTTTCTATCTATCACAGTCGTTTTCTGTGACTATAGTTGTAAAACATTTCCATTACTATTCCTCAACATCCATCAGTCCCTGACAGTAAATCGATAGGCGAATAACCATCTAAGTATTAACCCCGAAGACTGAAATCAACATCAGATCAATACTTACAAAATCATTCAACTCAATCAATCTTTGATTGGGTTCCAATTTCTTAATTTCATATCATAAATCCTCATTAACCCACATTACCCCATTTTCCATTTAAAAATATCCTTGATTACGTTAGGAAAAATGTAATAACCCAGAAATCCGAGCCAATTTAAAAATTTTATTTTGGCAATTTTGATGAATTTTGAATATTTAAAATGAATTATCTTAAATAATAACGACGTGAATTTTTTTTTTGAATAGAATTAGAACATATATATTTATATATATATATCGTCGTTAGAATATAAATATTTTATTTTAATTATAAAAGGAATTGAAAATGGCGCGATAGTTTGAAATTTCGATTTCAAAGTTCAAGTGAATGTACAGGATACAAATTAAGCCGGATTTTGGCTAAACCAAAAATATTAGAATCTATTTGAAAATATCTTTCCAACAAATTCGAAAATTTGAAATTTCATAGCGGGAATAAAAAGTTATGCCCAGTTGAAAATTTAGAATAGTCGCTATGGAATTCTGGCCCTTAAAAATGAAAATGTTGCAAACGACCTCGGTTTTCGATGAAACAACTTTTGTAGGATCCGGGATGTCTAATTATTGCTAGATTAAAAAATTCATAATTTTCCGAATCAATGTGAGAGCATGGCAAAGTAAAACGTGTTTTAACAGTTTCAGTCAATTTCAATCGACCAGAAAATGACAATTTTTCACACGGTCTCAGAATTCGATGAAATTAGTTTTGTTAGGACTGTATCGTCAATACGAAGCTAGAAATAATTTTTCTGGAATTTTTAGAGTCCGTATGTGTGCCCGGTAAATTAAAATGTGCGTTTAAACTGAATATATAAATATTCATATTTTAAATTTAATGAAAACTGATCGTAACAGTCGAATCGGCTAATGTGACATATCCGATTGTGTTCGAAATGGGGGTAATTAGCTGGGAACGACAGTGGTTGGGTCTCTTTTGGAGTTCGAATGAAAAGTCAACTTTGTGGAGAATTAAATTAATTAAATAATTAATTATATTATATAACTTCCTTTATCCATCTCTCCCTCCTCCCTTACACTATCGGCCAACCGAAGAAAAAAACCGTCGACTTCATCCAATGCTCCCGCGCTCCCCAGTTCATCGCGCCGTCGCGCATCGCGGGGTCCCTCCGACGATTGCCCCTCCCCGCCTCATCTCTTCCCCCTGCGCCATGCATCCCTCTCTCCTCCTGAAATCCTCCCAATTCGAAAATCCCTAACCCTAGCTGCCGGAATCTGCCACCATTGGCCAAACCCAGGCCACCGCCTACTTCCCCCAGCCTGCGACCCTCCCTGCGCCACCCCTCAAGCCGCCAGACCGATGTGGACCCACGCCGGTAACCAAGATCCGATTTTTCATGATGGAATGTGAGTTTTCTTCTCCGATTTAATTTCTTTGGTTTTTATATCAGTTTATAAAGATGTGATTCTTGAGATATGAAAATATAAATTCTTTGATTAGAAAATTTTGGATTTTAAAACGTAGAAAGATTGAATTTTTACATGAAGAAAGTTTGAATTTTTATAAAATAGAAAGTTAAGAATTTTCATCGTATAAAGAAGTGATTTTTATAATGAAATGGCGAATGTAAAAATTTGATTTTTATATATACCATGGCGAGGTAAAGGTATGATTTTTATTTATACAATAGCATAATAAAAATATGATTTTTATTATGTAAAAGATGTTATAAAAATATAATCTTTTATATGTTTGAAGTGGAAATAAAAATATGATTTTTATATATAATCATAAGAAATGATTTGTGAAGAATTGGGATGAAAAATTCCAAATTTGAAAAGATAAAAATAGATTTTTATCGAAATGAACTGGTTTTGAACTAGAATTAAAATCCATTTATTTTTAAAATAAATAAATTGGACTTGAAATGGTTTTAAAAGTAACCAGAATTTCCAATAATTGAATTGGAATGGATTTGAATCGAAATTGTCTTTGGAATATTTCGATGTTGAATTTCGTGATGATACAGATATTGTTATGGGAATTTGAAAGATATATTAATATCGTTATTTCCAATACGATATTTGTTGGTCGTAGAATTTGATATTGAATATAAGCCGATATATTTTCTATTTAGAGCCTTGTATTTAATATCAAATGTGATTTGGGTTTGTCGTGAATGGTGTTTTCATTAAAACTGTTCTTAAACACAGTTGAGAAAAAGATTAAATCTTTTTATTTAGATTTAATGAAGTATACCAATTAAATGATATTTAATTGGAATTTAATTGGAATTGATTTTTGGGTTTATCGTGAACGGTGTTTTAAATAAAACTTGTTCTTTAACCCGATAATTAATGGAATGTGATTTTGGGTTTATCGTGAATCGTATTTTAGATGACATTGGTTCTTTAACCCAGTTAAAGACAGAATATTGATTTTTGGGAAGATTAAGGGTAAGTGGAGTTTTAATGAATCTCTAATTAGATTGAAATGATCGAGAATGGAGTATCACCACTTTTGCTCCGGGCGATAGTTAAATCTTTAATTAGATTTGAACGTGAAATGGTAATTGAATTTACCGATAACACGTGGTGTTAGATATGAAGTATGATCAGTTTTAATTCATGGGATGAATAGGTTGGGATTGGGAAATAAAATAAATTTATTAATGCGGTGTGGTTCGCTAATCCCAACTAATTTGAATTGATATTCAAAAGAAGACTAAAGAATAAATTTAAAGAATTTATCTTTGATAAAATTAATGGGAACCTTTCCCAAAGTTTAAGAATATTTGAATAAAAGAATATTCTGAATTGGAATGAGGCCTATGTTTTGTTTGTGTAACACTTGTTTATTATATATGCGAGTTATTCAGAAAGACCGGGTTTATCCCATTCTGAATAACTGATTCGATGTGGTGTCGAGGATGAAGACGGTTGTCGAAGACCGGAGGTCTTCACATCGTTTGGGTGATTACTGATGATATTGATTGGGTTGTACACCCAAGAGGAGGGAATCAGTTGGTGATCATCCAGATGTATTTGGAGATCGATGGATATGCGAGGTACAAGGTGCCTCCGGTTTCGTTCAGACTCAGAACGGACTTGTAAGTGGACTGTGTGTCTGACATTGTATTTTATTCTGTGTGATTGATTTCTATTAAATATATATCTGTTTGGCAGCGGAGAATTTATTCTCTTGCTTAATGCCCTTCTCTAAGACGTACGAGCTCAGGGGTTATATATTGATGGATATCAATCGCATGGAGTGAATTGCCTGTGTGGCATGCCTAAGTGGCAAATGTGCAAGGCTTCTGTTGAAAAGCAAAGTCGTGTGGTTAATGATCAAAGCACGGCCTATGTGGCATAGCTTTATGTATCATTGATTCGCGAGCCTCACACCCGGTTGTGAACCAAAAACGGGAGAGGACCTCAGTGAGGGCATGCGTTTCCTTTTAGCTAGGGTGGTGTCAGTGACCAACCAGCCCTGACATTTATATTATTTTCACCTGTGTGGTTGTTGCTGTTGCGAGGCGCCTCGGATATATCCGTGACTGTGTGGAGTCGATGGAGTCATTTGGCTCATTTACGCCCCCCAAAGGGTTGGGAAATGCAGTGTTCAGGCATTTTAATCCACCTCGGTGGACCGACCCTGACGATCCAAGGGCTCACCTGTGTTTGGGTCCTGAGGCTCGGGCTAGACAGTCTCGAATCGGAAGAAGACTATCTTTTGCCTCGGTTCACAGATGGAAACCCTACTTCCAATATGTGACTTTGCTGTTTTATTTGTAGAGCCTAGTATGGCGACATAGTGGTATGAGGCACTTATGCCTTCTATGATTAATACTTATGATTGAAATTGTTTTATACACTATGCACTTATAATACTATCAAATGATTTGTTATTAGCGTATCGAGCATTCTTTGGCTATTATAAGGAAAAAACCCTATCCTTCGGCTTGCGTTGCATTGTGTGGTGGGACCTGGGTCTTATAATAGCTTCAATTTTCTTTATTTAGTATTGCGCTGTTGTTTTACGCACTGGTATTCTTGGGAGGAAACCCGTTTCGTGTTATATGGCGTGGTCCCTTGATTTACCTAAATTTAAAATAAAGATTAGTAATTGTTTTAGTTCTCACACCAGTCACATGACTGACTTGGAGTTTATTGTTTTAACCTAAACTCTGGGTGCCCTTATTTTGGCACGGGCAGCTAGTAGTTTTGGTTTTGCAGATTTATATTCACAGGATCCTGATTTACAGCTGGAATGATATCCGAAAAGCTCTATATCTGTATATCTCCTTCAGTTGTGTATTGTATTATTATTTTTCAGGTGCAGCAATGTATTTAAATGTAATTTAAATCTCTGATATTTTCTGTGTAATATTTATTCATACTCTGTAATATTCTTGTATTCTGATAGAATTGCTGTAATATACAATGAAATGTTCTTCTGTTTGCGTTCCGATTCATCTTGTCCTCAAAGTATACGTGCTTTCCTTCACGGGGAAGTTACAGGTCTTCACAAAAAATAAATTCCAATTCTTATTTATTTAATTTGAGTTAACCTTGTTCAAGCATATTTATTTGTTCCAAATTCTCTTTCTAAACTCGAACCGATATTTAACTCATCAGTCTAATTCACTTAACTATGATAAGTTATATCTCCATTCTATATTAACAAATTATTTCTCAAATTAGTTATTTTCATTTCGGAACACAAAATTATGATTTTATTTCAAAAATCAACTCATTCAATTTTCATGAATTCATATCCAGTTAATAACTTAAGTTTGGACTTTTTTACTAGGAAAATAAAATTCTATTCAATTTATAATTTTTACTTCATTTTCTAAATTAATATGATTAGATATCATTCTAATTTAACTCAATTTTATTCAACTTATAATTAGTCTGACCCTAATTAATTTAACTCCTTTTATTTAAAAAGGCAAAGTACCTTCCAGAACTTTTACCATTTTCACTTCCTCAGTGGTTGATGGCTTACCCATCAAAGCAAAGTCTTTTGGCTGCGCTGCCCTTTTCATAAGCCAACAATCTTTAACCATATGTCCGTGCTGATGACACTTATAGCATGAAATCAGCTGGGCAATAGCATTACCTGGTCCCTGTGGTTGCGGTTGAGGTCGCTCTGGCTTCTTGACTTCCGAATTCTTACAAAACCTGGCAATGTGTCCATTCTGTTTGCAGCTATGGCACATCACGTCCTTGTAACGATCCGGGGACTTCACCTCTCCTGCCTTTCCCTTTTCCTTGTTTTTCCAATTTGGATTAAACTTCCTTTTACTGGGATTTCCTCCGCTGGTTTCTCCAGTCTGCTCTTTCGCCACCGGCTTCTTTGCATCTAATGCTTTATATCAATTGACTATGTCATCTAAGTCAACAAATGGATCCTTCAGATGTCCAACCATCTTAACTTGGAAACTATCCTTCAAACATGCAATAAACATCTCATTTTCCTTGAGCGAAGTGTTGATCAACTCTGGTCCAAAACAGGATAGTTCGTTAAATTTATTCCCGTATTCAGCTATCGACATGCTTCCTTGTTTAAGATCTATGAAATTCCGATACATTCTGGTCATACCTACCGCATGAAGAAACCGTGCCTCAAATTCTTCTTTGAATTTCTCCCAAGTAAATTCGTCTTCATACATATTCACAGTCTGTGCATCCCACCATGTTGTTGTAGCTCCTCAAAGTTGCCATGAAGATAAGAGACGTCTCTGCTCATCCTTCAACTTCATTCCTTCAAAAATTCTCTCGTACGACATCAACCACACTTGAACTTCAACGAAAGATTTTGTTCCCTTGAAAATTTTCCCTCCTATAGTGGTATACTCCTTACAGATAGATGCAAAAGTTGACCTAGTTTGAACTGATGCAACTTCTTTCATAGTTTCTACTTGATTCTGGTTGGTGGTATGACCATTGGTAGTAGTGGTTCTAGTAGCTCGACCCCTTCGTCCATGGCTACTCATACTTAATCTCCAAAATATAACAGGTCGAAAATAAAACTTGATTTGAAGGTAAAACTGACTTAAGTAGATAACCCAAGTTGATCCCTACTAAGTATATATATAATAATAAAATTACAAATACATTCTCTCACCGCTCATCCAAACCTAGGCATTTAGTAACCCAAGC
This sequence comes from Allium sativum, assembly GCA_030737875.1. Taxonomy (NCBI): domain Eukaryota; kingdom Viridiplantae; phylum Streptophyta; class Magnoliopsida; order Asparagales; family Amaryllidaceae; genus Allium; species Allium sativum. The sequence goes on along the minus strand of JASFAX010002639.1, from coordinate 18,786 downwards.
TCTGATACCAACTATAATGATCCAACTTTCAAACACCTTGGAAGTCATATCATTATTTAAGAATAAAAGAAAAATAAATGTAGGTCAGTCGGGGACTGGTGTGAGTAAACGATTTGAAAATAAGTTAAGAAATAAAAAGATCTCATAAGACCATGCAGTAAATACAGAACGGGTTTTTACCTTATGAGAACCAAAATAGTTTGCATATTAAAAATCAGATATTATGATAATGTCTAGGGTTTTCAAAAATAATTAGAATCTAGCAGAATGCTTGCATCTCACACTATACTACATAGTATACAAACAAAACTGCTTGGAGCATAAGGATAATGATTTCCAACCATGACAAGGTATGGAATCACCTTCTGATAGTTCACCTCTAGACAGGAATACACTGGGTTTAACAAGAACATCTTGCAACCCGACCACACATGACCGATTACTCATTTTGCTTGAGCGTACCGAATATCTTATCACCAAGGTTGTGTACGACAATCGTTTCCCAAAATAGAGAACATCGATAGAATAAGAAACAGAAAGGAATTTTCTATAGATAGGTGATAACACGCCTTAATGGGAGCGACCCACATTGCCATGTTGCCTGCCCGATTTTCGTCATTTCCTGGTTGTGAAGCTTAGGGGTAAGCATACCTCTGAATAATCACTCCTTTTATTTTCTTTGAATGCGACATCGTCAAGACCCGACAAACACTAATTGACTTCGCCAAAAAATATTATGGGTATTGTGACGACCCCAAACCCCGTACGACGGTGGCAAGGGTAATCTTTGGAATATAACACATAAACACATAACAACAGAACAGAAATAATTAAATACACCAGATAATGTACAATAGAATACATTGGATAAACATAATCATCATAGTTACACGGTATACAAGATCATACTTAGCACAAATACAGTTCAGCTATACATAAATGTCTACGGCGGAAAACAAAACATAATATGTACAATAGGAGCTGAACAGCATAAAAAGAGATAAATGATAGAATCCATCTTCAGCTCCAGCTATCCAGAAAGAGCCTGCTAAACCTGAATACAAGGCTTCCCGTGTAGAAATAGGGGCACCCGAGTTTGCAAGTGAAACAAACTACGAGTCAGTCATGGGACTGGTATGAGAAATCCACTTAACTTACTTTATAATAAGGCCAACCACAGGACCACGCCACTTTCGCGGAATAGGTTTACTCCATTGGATTGCCAATGCTTTAAAACAAGTAAATCTTTTAAACATCGCAATCTTTTTATTAAAATGAATTCATTATAAGACTCAGTTCCCATCATATAATGCAACACAAACCGGAGGATAGAGTTTTACCTTATAATGGACAAAATATGCTTGATACGAATAAAACAAAAGTACTTGATATTATTACTAGTGTTTATATGTTTCAAAAACAATTTCAAATCATAAGTATCAATCATAGACGACATTAATGCCCCATACCACTATGTCGCCATATATAGGTATACAATCAAAACCGCACGATGTCGTATTTGGAAATTGGATTTCCGTCATGAACCGAGGCAAGGGATCATCATCTCCGCTTCGAGACAATCTAGCCTACCATGTCTCAGGCAAGCGTGCAGGCAAGCCTTGGATCGACAGGGCCGGTCCACCGATGTGGAATAAAATGCCTGAACACCGCGTTTCCCCGCCCTTTGGGCGTAAATGAGTCTTATGACTCCATCGGCTTCACATAGTCACCGATATATCCGAGGCGGCTAGCAACAGCAACAACCACACAGGTGAAAATAATATAAATGTCAGGGCTGGTAGGTCACTGATACCACCCTAGCTAGAAAGAAATGCATGTCCTCCCTAAGGTCCTCTCCCATTTCTAGTTCATACCGGGGTGTGAGGCTGGCGAATCAACGTCATACACAAAGCTATGCCAAACAGGCCACTCTTTGATCATCAACCACAAGACTTTGCTTTTCAACAGAAGCCTTGATCATCTGCCACTTAGGCATGCCACACAGGCAATTCACTCCATGCGACTGATTTCTATCAATATATAACCTCTAAGCTCGTACGCCTCAGAGAAGGGCGTTAAGCAAGAGAATAAATTCTCTACCGCCAAACAGATATATATTTAATAGAGATCAGCCAGCACAGAACAAAATCCAATGTCAGACACACAGTCCATTTACAAGTTCATTCTGGGTCTGAACGAAACCGGAGGCACTCAATTACTCGCATATCCGTACAATCAACAAGTACGTCCGGATGGCTACCACTTCATCCCCTTCAAGGTAGCTACTCTATCATGAGCATCAGCAGCACCCCTCCATTTGACGTGAAGATCATCGGTCTTGCACCGTCTTCATATCTTCGACTTCTAATCGTCGATCAATTATTTGAAACGAGAATTAACTTGGCCTTTTCAAATAATTCACGTATATTTAGAATTTCAAATCAATTCATTTCAAGGGTTAAATTCTTCATGATCAATAATTCTGTTCTTTAATGTAATTTTCACACCAAACACATTCAACCATCAGATCTCAAATAAACCGAGCAAATCAGTTTATTTCCATTCCATATCATTTACAATATTTTATCATGATTTATCGCTATTTTTATTTATTTAAAAATAGCCAATTCACTCAAATGACGCTTCAGGACATAACGCAGCCGTGGCGCTACTTTTCTTCATATTTGCTTTACACATATCTGAAAATCTAACCGTTGGATCTTCAAAAATTTTATATCATTCGAAAGATCTTTTCAAAACGAATCCAACGGTTTCAGTTTTGGGGAATTCCGACGGTCGGATCGGCCGGTACAAACGTTTGAAGTTACGATTTCAAAGTACGAACTGCAGCGTCGTTATTCGATTTAATTTAATTATATATATATATATATATATATAATCGACTCTGGCGCTATTTTTCTTCACATTTGAATTAAACATTCCAGACAATCAAACCGTTGGATCTTTACAAATGGGTGTCGTTGGAAAGATATTTCCAAAGCGAGCCCAACGGTTTCGGTTTTGGGAAAATCCGATGGTCGGATCTCCCGCAATAATTGTTTGAAATCACGGTTTCAAAACATGAACTACAGCTTTGTTATTCAATATATTTTAATTATGTGTATATATATAATTCATTCTTCGATTTCACAACCATATTCACTTCATATATTTGATAAAAATGATATATTTATCATCAAAAATCTTTATTCAACACATGATTCATATTCACAATAAAAATGTAGATTTTATTGTTCAATCTGTATATTCAACACATGAATGTTTTCGACTTCACACATACGATAAAAATATGATTTTTATCGTTCTATTCCTTTGTTCAACACATGAATGCTTTCTATAGTTTTATATTTATATATATATAATAAAAATGTGATTTTTATTGTAAAACAATTTATTTCAAAATACGATTATTTTATATAGTTCATACATAAGGTAAAAATGTTATTATTGGTGTTAAAACAATTTATTTAAAATACTAATATTTTATATAGTTTATATATATAATAAAAATGTTATTTTTATCTTTCAAAGAATTTATTTAATACATGAACTTCATTCAACACATGAATTTCTGTTCAACACATGAATTTCTATCCAACACATGAATATAGTTTCAACACATGAAAATAATTCTAACACACGAATATTATTGAAAATTTAGGCAGCATAACAGCAGGGTAGTTAAAACCGGCACCGTCTCGAGTATGGCTCCTCGCTCTACCTTAAAGCCTTGCAGCTTTTGACCATGGGGATTTTCAATATCTAGTTCGTATGCAGACGAATTTTACCATATACTAATCCTATTGGGATTTAAATCACAATCAATCATTTTAAATCAACCATTCATGATATTCACCAAATTTCACATCAATCAATAATCCCAACAATATCACAACCAATATATATCGTCCATGGTCTGTGGACAAGGGGAGTATATATATACATATACATATATATATACACGTATATAACTATATTTTGATTTCATTTCAATATCATTTCAATTTATCTCAACGCATATATAACTTATACATCGAACATACAACTTATATGATGCTTATACATGTGGTGTACAACGCTTATATAACTCATACATCGATTATATAATTTATACATCGTTGTTTTTCATATCGTTTATAAATTAGAAATTTCACATTGGGTTCCACTCCACCAAAAATAGCAGAAGGCTCAAAAAAATATCCGGTCTCTTCTAAAATGTAGAAGACGTCCACACGAGTCCACTGCCTCTTGTTTCACCGGATTTCATCAACAAACGAGAAAGATATGATTTTTATTGTGAAATCAAAATCCGTAGCGCTTTAAAGTTCTATAGAAAAGTTTAAAATAAATTAAACCGCACCTTTCTAATTTGGTTCCCAACTAGGTTTCGATTTTTCTCAAAAACCATTGCACGATAGGACAATCGGCCACTGCCACTTGGAAGAGGAAGGAGAGGCGCGCAGAACGAGGGTAGCCTCGACGAACTCGGTGGTTGGAGAAGCTGCTGGCGGCGGCGAAGTCGGCGACTTCAGGAGGTCGATTTGGCCTTGATACTCAGTGAAAAAAATCAAATCTTTAAATGGATTTGAAACTAGGGATGTCCTTTACAAAATTCCCAACTGGAGGAAGGTCTGGTTTTGTGTGTGGAAGGAGAAATCGGGCTGGGAAGATCGGAATCAATTTCCGTCGTCGTTTCAGGGGTTGTCGGGGAGAGAGAGTTGTGATGGCCAATGGGATTTTTTTTATTTATATATTTTTAAAATCTCAAAAATACCCCTCTTCACATACTAACTCCAATCCAAACCCAATGACTGTCGTCCCCAGCTAAATACCCCCATTCTCAACACAATGGGATATGTTTCGTAGGCCCATTCGACTGTTTCAGTAAGTTTTCCTTCAAATTAAAATATAAAACATTTAATATTGGTTTTGAACGTACATTTCTATTTGTTGGGGCCACAAACTGATCCCAAAAATTCCAGAAAAATAAATCTAGCTATGTTTTGACGATACGGTCCCAACAAATCTAGTTCCGTCGAATTATGAGACCGTTTGAAAAATGGCAATTTTTTGGTCGATACAATTTAATTGAAATTGATCAAACACATTTTCCTTTGCCAAGCTCACACATTAACTTCAAAAATTACGAAATTTGAAACCTTGCCAGAATTTGACATCCCGGATCCAACAAAAGTGGTTTCGTCGAATTCTGAGGTCGTTTGCAAAATGTCTATTTTCAAGGGCTATTTAAATTCCATAGCGACCTTTCAGAAAAAATCCTTTGGCCATAACTTTTGATTCTCGCTATGAAACTTTGATTTTTTTGATTCATTAGAAAGATATTCACTAACAAATTTAAATATTTTTGGTTTTACTAAAATCTGTTTTATTCTACACCCGGTACAGTCAGTCAAAGTTGGAATTCAAATTTTGAAACTGCCACGCCATTTCAGTCCTTGTTTATAATTAAAAATAATTATATTTATTTTCATACATCGATTCAAACATACTTCTCGTCGTTATTATTTAAAATATTTTATTTTAAATATTTAAAATCGACTAAAATAGCCAATTTAAAATTTTTAAACTGGCTTAGATTTTCCGGGTTGTTACAGGTATAAAGCAAGAGAAATGAATTCCTCTGCCATCACATACATATGTTTGAAGAGATCAATGCACGTGATCATTTAGGAATACTCTTTCAAAGATTCTTCCATACAATTCGTGATCGTATTAATATCTTTGGAAATCTTTGACTTGCAACGTAAAAATCGAATCGAAGTGGAATATATATTTTGGACTATTCGAAATGATTGACGTTGGTCTCTTTTAGGTACAAGTGATACCTAAATGGAATAGATTATTATATTAAAAATGGATCTTTAGTATTCATCTTAATTTGTCATTAATTCGATTTTTGAAATTATTTCTTGATACTGAAATAGTTATCGACCTAAGTCAATTTAATAATACTTCAATGATTATTCAAAACATTTGAATTTATCATTGACAGTCAACCACCTTCCCTTAGTCACGCTAGATCATTGATTGTAATTAAACACATTAATTTTTATCAATCACTTAGTCTTGAAAAGATTTGATAAAATTTTCCTTTTATTTATTTATATTATTTAAATGAATAAATATAAAATTTTCTTATACAACTTTAATTTTCAGATATACATACATATATATATATATATGTATATATATAATCTACTTCTCATTCATTTCCATCATTTCTTCTTATTGTTTATTTTGTTATTATGAATTTGACATGGCTATAATATATATAAATATATATTTCTATTTATCTTTTTAATAAAATTATTGTTTAAGTTATTATAATTTTATTAAAACAAATGTTTTTTCCGCTACACCCTTTTTCATGGATATATCGCCACAGATCCCACAACCCCAACGTACTACTACTATCTTACAGACCCTGTGCGTGGTGGCTAACTATTTCTGAAGAACTTGGTCGGTTTCGACTTGTTCAAATCTTCAAGGTTGAATCTTCGTGGAGCTTACGTGGCGGCAAAAACTTCTAGAATCTCTATTTTGTTTCGCGTCTCACCCTACACTGGTATGCTACTCTTCCTTATCTACCAAGATTACGTATGAACTCTTCTTGGTGAGTGCTTATGGGAGATTACTTGCTACTGTAGTGGTTGTGATGGGCCCGAACGGTTATCTCCTGATATTCATTGTCAATCGTACGTCATCTTGTTGATCTTATCTATGGATTGTAGTACTTTTTTGGTACTGGTTTCTGTGTGCGTAAAATCTTTTGTAATAGGATGTAAGGAGTTTGTGGCTTTGAGTTTTGGTCTCTGTTCTTGTTTCTTCGATCTGTTTGGTAATATGGGGTGTAGGTGTGCTGGTCATTTGTATTTTCCATCCATGGCAACAAGGTGAAGCATTGCTCTCAACTTTCTGGATGTTCTTACCTTCTCTCTCCTCACTCTTTCTGCAAAGTAGGCTATCATTGCCAAGCCAACTTAAGTCATAGTATGGATAGCAAAGCGTTCTAGCATGAGATGACTTATGTCACTTTAGAAATATTGGAAAATGATTTTCTAGTTTGGTTTCCTTCTACCTGGAAGTAGTGATAACCGAAGTTGGCTTCCTGCCGAGGTCACGTGGAAGATATTTCTATAGCAGCTGTACAGGTTGCTTTGTACGAGGCTGATGTTAAGTGTCTTCTGACACTAGGAAAATTATGTACCTTCATGGCATGGGTAGAGTGAGTGGTGCATCTGTACTTTACGGCTATATTATTTATTTTATGCCTAGCATTATGTATTTTCTCCTTGGGCGGAGTGAATATGTATTATAGTATTCTAGTGTTTTAATCTAGCTCCTTGATTGTAATCTAGTTTAGATTCGTGGACGGCCCACTATAAATGTCATTGACGGTGGACGGTCCACCTTAAAAACCAAATTAGTTGATTGCAACCACAATTATTTATACTATATTGTATTTTTATAATTGGCTATAATAAAAAAGTGTTACGGATCACTATAAAACCGGTTGGCTTTGACGAAAAAAAAATGTTTTAAATTTAATAATGACAAAACATTTATTACCTATTTCCTTTTTTAGCCGGTGCTTTTAAAACTTTAGCCCATAACCATTCTAACTCTTTTTATTTTATCTCCTATTTAATTTTTAATTCAAATTTTTGCATCCCATTTTCTGGCCCATTCCCTTTTATTATTATTATTTTCTTTTGTTTTTATTTCTTCTACGGCCCAAATCAGCTCAACTCCTCCTACCCACACACCCTCTTCTCTAAATTCTTTTGCCTACCTGGTCCTGCTTTTTCATTCAAAAATTCTTCCCCACTTCTGTTTTATTTCCACTGCCTCCCACTTCTTCTTCGATCTGATAATTTCGAACCTCCTCATTGATCGACCAACTATAGCCCATTACCGCGATCTTCCTTCCCTTAACCTTCTCCTTCTTTCTTTCCTGCTACTGCCAATTCTTTTTCCATGTCAGAACTCAAAAACTTCCATGTGCACGATTTATGTGCACATGCACATGCATGTCAGCCCGTAACCAAACATCCTCACTACTTGCCTACACGCACGAGTTGCATTAGAGTCATCTCAAGATACTCGACCACCCTTCGAACATCAGGATCACAATAAAAGCATTTCAACCGACTGTAAAGAAAAACGCGCCCAAACTCTGATCAATCAACGGCCTACACCCGTCCACCCTGACCATCGATCAAACCCAGATTACACCCACATGATGCTGACACCATGGTCACCATCTTCCCCGAGTACCTCGGCACTCGATCAGCTTAACCATCGAGTATGTCACCAAATTCACCACAAAAACCAAACCCCAAAACCCTAAGTTGATATAAAAAACATGAAATCTATTTTTTGAAAAATGTATTTAGATTTTTCCTAGCTTTCCTAGATTATAAAGCTCCTCCAGAAAAAATCTTTGCATCAATGATCCTCTGGAACGTCGAAGATGACCATTATCGCCATTTCCTGCCACAATAGTTTCTCTCACTCCCCTCATCCTTAAAAGTGTTGATATTAGTTTCTACAACTATATTATTCTACCACAAACATGTTTATAAACCTGAATTTCAAAAGTAAGTTGGTTGAAAAAAAATGTTTTTCTACTTCCTTTGCTATATATATTTTAACAGAGCATATAAACATAGTTTATTAGAAGTGGCTTATTTTAAGTATTAAATAAAAACCTGAACGAACATTTGCTTATAGAAACTAACGTCTAACTTACACTAGCAACACGGACATGAGGATTTGAGACAAAACAGAATAATGTCTTTAAATAGTTTATACACTGTTTGAATTAACAGGTGATGTCTCAGGTGTTTGATCAAGAAAATATGGGTTCAGTGTTAAGGTTTTGTAATACAATCATAACAAGTACAGCACATATAAGCATCAATAAACTTGCATGGATTTAAAAGAAATAAATAGTGAGTGTTTACTCACTTCTTCCTGTGTTTAGCTTTTGGTGAAAGTGCTTTCTAGCTTGTTCACTTCTTCAGTTTTGATCAAATGTCTGTGTGAAGAAATGTGTAACTATGCTTCTATTTATAGGTGCTATTTAATTATAAACTAATATGTGCATTTAATGTGTGCATGGGAAAGGAACTCTTTTATGTAGGAATATTTTCAGTATATGATTGAAAGAAAGAAATGCCCATGCTCCTATTTTCCGTGTTGATGAAGTGATGAAATTCTCCTATTTTAGTAGTTGTACCTATGTTGTTTCAGGGGTGAGCATGCGAATGGGTACACATTTTTGTACTTGATACTTTATAGATCATTCTAAAGTCAAATGCACATTAAATACATGTGGTATTTCATGGACTATAAATACGTATTTCTTGCTTACATGGTTTGATGGGAACAATTGAATTGTTCATTTCGGCCTACGGCAAAATATAGATGCTACTACTTACCATACGGCTGATGCAATTGTTAGTGAGTTGGCTAAAAAATGTATAATTTAAATACTTACTTTACTGCCAAGTTTTGCAACTCTTAAATGTGCTTGTACTTTATCTACCAATGTCAAATGTATATGTAAATCACAATAATCCACCAATCTTCTTTAGCACAAAATTGTTTTATCTTTCATGTCACTACTACCTTATGCATGAAGTATATAAAAAATAATTTACTCAATAAATAGATTTTTATATAAGTTAGAATCAAATAAAAATGTGAAGAAAAGATAAATATTTACTTATATTCTTATTTGTCATATATATACACAATAGAGATTTTTATAGCAAGCGAAAATATATCTACATATACATACATACATACATACATATATACATAGGAATTTAAATAAAAGATTAATTTAGTTTATTCTCAAGTACTAGCTCTAATTTTATTAATCATCTATACAATCAATAATTTATCATTTAACAAAGTTAGTTAAAATCCGGGACGTTACATTAACTATCAAATCAAAAACAGTATAGTTAAGTGCATCAGCAGCACAAACCCTTTTAATTAAACCATTCAATAAAACATTTCATTGATTGTTAAAATTCAATTCCATCTAATTATCTCTGCTGGTTGAGTATGTTCACAAATCTCTTGTTTTTGTTACTTTGAAAACCATAGCCATACACTTATCTTTTTGGAATAAGTGTATTCATAAATCATATTATTTTCACTACTTAGAAAATAGCAATATATACTTTACCAAATGGTATAGGTATACTCACAATTCATACCTAGGCCAAACAATGTCATGGGATACCTTGTTTGCTATAAAAATCCAAACAGTTTTATTTAACTTATAAACTTTGCCTATTAGAGTTTATAATTGCATTTATGGAGAAAAAAGTTTAATTTCCAACAACTACTCCCGTTTCAAACCAATATCATCCCTTGGATAATAATGAAGTCGTGCAAGTTGGGGTATTTTATTTACTATCATACTTTGATTCGACAACGAGATAGATTGAAGCTTGTTAACGTAGAACTTGACTTTCAATAAATGTCACAATAAGTTCCATTTACTATTCACTTTAAACAGGGTTTTAAAAACCATTTCCTACATTTGAAAATCTCATTTCAATTACAATCACTTTTACGTAATTCAATTAATTAAGTAAACCATCATTTAAAACCATCGCATTAGTTTTAAATCTCTTTTATAAACCTTGTTTATAAAACTTGGATTTTTAATAAAATCACTTTATAAAATTCTTTATAAAAGTTTAAGTAAAATCTCATGACAAACTCGATTTCCTTTTCTTTATAAACTTTAGATCTAATAAATCTTGGTTCGATTTTAAAATCAAATCACTTAAAATTAGCTTAAAATCGGTTTAAATCATTTAAAAATCTTTTATAAATATCCAACTTTCCATAGATTTCAATTTTGAAATCCAATATCAATTCTGCATCATTTTACCAGTTCAACAAAACTATTTACTAAACTTGTTCAAAACAAAAAAAATTACTTATAAACTTAACTAATTATAAAGCATGGTTTTGTAACTTCATAACACTTAGTAAATTTTTTAACACTCAAAATTCTAATTATAAAACTTATTTATAAAATAGGAATGTCGCTACACAAATCATTTTATAACACCCTTATAAAATCCTCTTATAAATATTGATTTATTTATAAAACCCTTATTTTATATTTCTTATATAAAATAAATTTAAAACCTTGCTTTTGTTATAAAAATAAAAAAATTAACTTCAAACTTAGATTATTCATCTATCGGTTAATCAGCGTCTTAAAAGATGAATTTTGGACATCTACCTCCAGTCACATAACCAATACTATTTATTCATTAATAATACATCATTGTTAAATTTTATTCAACATTCATCTTCCAAATGGGATTTTAAATATTACTTATGTTAGATTGTTCATATGTGTAAATATGAAAGCAAGTAACATCCAAAACTTTGAGGAATCCTGTTCGATCCTTCCAACCTGTCCCCCTACATCACAGCTCATATATTAGTCTATATATGATTATGAAATAGAAAATCTAATCTAATTCATTTAAGATGAATCTTCCACTTAAAAACAAATAGTGTTAAAGGTCATTCATTCACATACATCTGTGTGTTTGTATACACACACACACACACACACACACACACACACACATATATATATATATATATATATATATATATATATATATATATATATATATCGACAACCACCAACAAAGCAATAAATGATCCAAACATCCAAACACATAATTTATATACTAACAACAATGGATATTACTATTATTATACAATATAACAAGATTCATATTATTCCAGAAAGATTGAAAGTTAACTCACCATCCATTTCAATTAGATGATTTCGCATCGATTTATATAGTTTCAAACATACATTTGATATTACATAAAAATAAAAACTGTTCCAAATCTTACCAATCTAATTTGCCTGTGTAGTTCGCGAATATGAACCCAGCGAAACTTGTTTCATCTAAATCTGTTATCGAACGAAAAAGATATACTCATCACAAGTTTTAAACGTATTAAAATAATATGTATTTCCACTAATTACATCATTAGCAAACTAATCACCTTTATTAATGTAATAATCACTGCAACTTAGCATCGATCATCTCCAAGATTCCAAATCAACATCTTCGCAACCCAATCTTGATCACCGTGCCACTAGAAGGACAAGGGCCCCAACTAAGTCTGCCTCCGGCTTCGCCTCTCCACCACGACCCTCCGTACCAAGAGTCGCCTTCCCTATCGCCGTTATTTGTTGTGAATCACGAGATGAACGTGAAACGTTCATGTGCTATTTTCGGCACTTACGACCAACCATTCACCACTACACCTCCACTAATCAAAAGCCCTCCTCCCTGCGCACCATTCTCCTTCAGACACCAACAACGATCGACGAAAGATGGAAGCACAAATCCTAAAACCACAAAAGTGCAGCAGTCACAGTTTTGGGGGTTTTCCGGCCACCCATGACCTCTTATCGTTGGGCACTCAGTGTTGAAGAACTATAAACGTCGATGCGAGCAACTTTCTAGTTGGGAGTTTTTGCTCAAAGTGGATGGATTGGAAGATGAATTTTAAACCACTTAATTAAAGAAAAATGGTGGCTAGGTTTTGGAAAAGTGAAGAGTTGACGTGCTTATATAGCATCCAGAAAACACTATTCATTAAGTGCTAAAAGTTTCAAGCTCGAAGCAAGACATTTTAACTATCTTTCATAGCTAGTTATCCATATTCTTAAATAAAGGAATTTGTTTCAAAAGCTAATTCGATCATATTTAACAGCTTTTATTAAAATTTCAAATCGATTTACGATACATGTATATATTGTGCAAGCTCACATAGCAACTTCAATTAATACGAAAATTGAAATCTTAAAATAATTTACTACTTGGGATTCGATGAATCTGGTTTCGAATTCTAAGGTCATTTGAAACGTAGCTATTTTCCAGCGTTAACTTAAATTGAAAAAATTAAAAATAGATTTTTAAACACTCACATACATCGATAATAATTTCTCATTATTGTTTCTTTCAAATATAAATTCCTATAGCTTCCAAAATAAACTAAACTGGACCATAAACTCAAATGTTTCAAATTTAAGTTAAACTGACAGTCAAATTTTCATTCAGATTTAATTCAAGTTATTAAATCTTAAAATTAAGTGTCACGCACCGAATTCGCCCAACCTCGGAAGAGACGGTAGAACGCAGATTGTATGAGAACACAACACATTAGAATGCAGAACGACATAACCTTTCATTGTTGTTACCACAATTTATATCAGAGTACAAGAATATCAGAGTACAACAATATCGGAGTATGAATACATATTACACAGCGGAAAAATACAATATCAGAGAATACATTACATAGCAGCGGAAATAAAAATGTATGAATACAATGCACAGCACAAGTACATCAACTAACATAATTGAAAGAAATACACGGATACAAAGCTTTCCGAATATAGCTCCAGCTGTGAACCAGGATCCTGTTAAATAGAAATCTGCAAAGCCAAAACTACTTGTTGCCTATATGGAAAATACGGGCTACCCAGAGTTTACGCGAAAACAATAAACTCTAGGTCACTCATGGGACTGGTGTGAGAACTAAAACAGTTATTAAACTTTTACTTTAAAAATAAGGTAATTCACGGGACCACGCCGTATGTCACGGAACAAGTTTATCCAAGTGAATACCAAAGCCTGAAACCAAACAATTTATAAACAATGCATTGCTTTTTTAAAAATGAAGCTATTATAAGACTCAAGTCCCATCACACAATGCAACGCAAGCCGGAGGATAGATTTTTACCTTATAATAGCCAAGCATGCTTGGTACGCTTTAAACAAATCGTTTTTATATACTATAAGTGCATAGTGTATAAAACAACTTCAAATATAAATGTATCTATCATAGACGACATAGGAACAATACATTATGTTGCCGTATTGGTTTACAACTAAAACCTAAACATGCCGTATTGGAAATTGGATTCCATCTATGAGTCAATGCAAGGGATGTCTCCTCACCGGTTCAAGACACTCTAGCACATATCTCAGGATCACACCTATGGGCAACCCTTGGATCTTCAGGGCCTGTCCACACTTACTTTTGTGGATTGGTTATTCCTGAACAATACATTTCTAGGTCCTATCGGACTTCCAAAATGGTCAGTAAGTCGACCATATAAGCCTTTTAGTCGGCTCTACATCCGAGGTGCCTCACAATCCAAAATCCATATAATATGCCTGGGCTCCATACCATGACACCACTTCTAGCTAGAAAGAAACGCATGCACTCCCTGTGGTCACTATCCCGTTTTGACTCATACCGTGTGCGAGGCTCACGAATTAACACTACACTCAAAGTTGTGTTACTTAAAGCTGTGTTTTGATCATCATCCACATGACCCTGCTTTTCAGAAAAAGCCTCGATCATTTGCATCTTAGCATGCCACATTGTCAATCTACAGCATACCATTGATTTCTGCCAAGATATAACTTCTAAGCTCATACTTCTCCGAGAAAGGGTTAAGCAAGAGAATAAATTCTCCGCCACCAAACGGATATACTTAGCAGAGGTCAACGAATATAGAAAACAATACAATGTCAGACATAATCCATTTACAAGTCTATTCTGGATCTGAACGAAATCGGAGGCACCTTATTCCTTATCCCATATGTCAAATACAAGAGAGAGGTCCTCGCATATCCTGTCAATATCCAAGTACGTTTTGATGATCACCACTTATTACATTGTCATGGGGGATCAGCCCAATCAATACATCAGTAATCATCCATTCGATGTGAAAATCTTCGGTCTTCAACCACCGTCTTCATATCTTTTGACTTTTAGTTGTCAAAACAGTTATTCAGAATGGGTTTAACCCGGTCTTTCCAAATAACTTGCTCATCTTATAGCCATGTGAAATATAAGAATAAAACACATCCTCATTCCAATACAGATCATTATTTTATTCAAATATTCATTTTATCTTTTCAAAACATAAAACAAATTAAGGTTTATTAAACTAGTTAGGATTATCGAGCCTTACTGAAGTAGTCATTTATTTTAATATTCCCAATCCCAACCTATTCATCCCGTGGAGCAAAACTAGTAGTACTCCATATTTAACACCATAGTGTTATCGATAATTTTAATTACCATTTATTGTTACACATCTCATTAAAGATTTAACTATCGCATGGAGTAAAACTGGTGTTACTCCATCTCGATCATTTTTCTTGTTTGATAAATTTAAATATCTCATTCACCTTCAATCTAATTAAAGATTTATTAAAACTCTAGTTCAGTTTTAATCCCAAAAATTTTATTTAATGATTATTCAACTTGGGGAAATATATCTCGCCTTTACTAGGGTTAAAGAACAAATGTCATTTAAAACACTGCTCGCAATAAACCCAAAATCATCTTCCATTAATATGGAATCTTCACGGAAACCTGAACAATTTATAATCAATATAAATTTCCATATCCGACCAATACTGTTAGTGGAATAATGGAAAGGCCTTTTAAATTCCATAAATAGTAAACGCTTTCCTTCACAGAAACTCATTTCGATAATTATTAATTGAATTCCATTCAATTCCAATTTAAGTAAATAAACTGGGAAACTTCACTAAACCATAATTAAAAGATTTATTCCATTCATAACTGGATTTAAGAACGGTATTAATGAAGATACCATTCATAACAAACCAAAGTCCAATTTGATATTAAACATAAGATTTTAAATGGAAATCATGTCGACTTATATTTAATACCAAATTCTGAAACTAACAAATATCGAATTTGGAATAACGATATCTATATCTTCCAAATCCTTCAACGATATCCGTATAATCACGGAATCCAATATAGAAAATATTCGAAGATAATTTCCATTTGAATCCATTCCAGTTCATATGTTAAAAATTCTAGTTATGTTAAAAACCATTTTCTATCCAATTTATTCTTTCTACAAATCATTGGATCATTATTCTAGTTATTAACTAGTTCATTCTGATAAAAATATCTTTTATCTTTTCAAATACGGAATATTTCATCCAACATCTTTCCAAATCATTTATTACGATTTTACAAAATTTATTCATATTTTTAACAAATTTAATTAGACCCTTACAGTCGGTTTCCAATATCGACCATCAAACTGCATCCATAGCCACCTTTTCCAAAACTGATTTGGACATATTTTAAAATATACCATTCAAATTCAAATCTCATATATTCGTTGGAAAGATCTTTTCGATATGAACCCAACGGTTCTGGATTTAGGAGAATTTGACCGTTGGATCTCCCGTTACGTCCATTTCCAGTTAGTGGTTGAAAATCGCGAACGGTCATTGTGCGATACGTTCTATTCAAACCATTTAAATATTTATAACATATATCTTCGATTTCTATTTAAAAACGTGTTTTATGAAACTTTTATACATTCCATTTAAAACGATTTCAATTTACTACCAATTTAAATTAAACTTGAATATTGCATTTTTTATGATATCAAATTGATAATATTTTCAAAATTTTATATTTTGAAATTCAATCTTCTCGATATTCATTTTTAAAAATGAATAAAATCGATATAAAATCCGTTCGAGTTAAAATAGCGTTGTCTACTTCACTCGGTTTCATTTATTTTTATATTTTCGTGTCCATCCAAAATCGGACAACACAATCACTTCCAAATTTTTACTAAAAATAACATTATAAAGATATTCATGTTTATTCCAAATTGGAATAAGAATTCAACCAATATCCATGTAAATAAGCTTATATGGATTACATTCATCATTTACATCCAACGATAGTTGCAGACTACTATCAACATCCAAAATGACAACCAATGTGCATTTTATTTTCATATGAGTTTCAATCAAATAATTGACGCTCACATAAATCCGTCAATCAACCAATTAACCGGGACTTCACACAAGGAAGATGTGTGAATCAAATATCATCCCAAGACCCATGTGGGGTTTTCAACCAACACAATTAATTAATGAATCATTACTCGCATATACTGCACACACCATAGTCATAAATAAATAAATACTCAACTATCAAATGTCATTTAAGGCATCAAAAGTGTCCATCCACAGAGTATGAAATGCGGGTGTCATATATTCATACAACGCTTCTAATGCAAATTATTTGTGAAGAGTTCATGTGTTGAACTCCAAAAATTCTATTATAACTACATGATGCAATTCCTAACTAGCAAATTAACCACAAAAAAAATCATGACATAATAACCTAACAAAATAATTTGTGAGCGAGTTCTCATCCATAAGCTATACCAAACACCACGACACTTCAAATGTAAAATTTCTTCATCGCGCTTTCGCCGTTTGTTGTTCTCCACACTCGAATTCACCTTTCTAGCTCTAGAATTTGCATACGACATCCTATCTTCACCAAAATGTGTCACTAACACAAAAACGTCATTCCGGACAACTTTTGCCTAATGGAATTTCTTCCAAAAATGCACCAATTCTCCAGAAATCGCAAATGTTTGCCTCATGTCTACGAACTTTGGACGCGTTTTCCCAACAGCTCCAAACTCCAAAATTCGATTTTTATATGTCAAAATTGTAGAGAAAAACAAGATCTACAACTTTGGTCTTGTCGAGTCTCTGCCAGAAATCCACGGATTGAAAGTTATTGAGGAAAAAAGGACGGGGTTATTTGCAAAATGGGATTTTTGTAGAAAGTCGGGTTTTTTCCCTTGGTGGGGCCCACAACCAGAGGGGATGGCCCAACAGGTGGCGGGGGCGGCCTGACTTGGTTGAAGGGTGGTGGTGGCGTGGCGGTGGGGTCCATGGAGGTGGTGGCTAGGATTTAGGCTTCTAAGGTTTGCAATTGGAAGAGAGAGAGGAGGAGAGGTGGAGGAGGAGAGTAGGAAAGGGCTAACGGCGGCCGGCAGTGGCGGGGATGGGGTATGGCAGCGATACTTGGGGGAAGAGACCATTAAGTGAAAAAAGGAAGAAAAGAGAGAAAGGAGGAAAGTGAGAAACAAAAGGAAAAAAATTGATTATATGCTCGTTTCTCTCTGAATCCCCGGACTACAAATGATCTCCTTTTGTCACGAATTTCGAACACAAGATAGTACACGTCAAGACGAGTTCAATGAATCAAGTTTCTTTAAATTTCGAGTTTGTTTGATATTCCGTTAAAATTCTCAGAGATGCTCAAATAAGCTCCAAAAATACGATTTTAGCGTACCTTTTCTTCTTGTACGTTGAAGCTTTAACTCCAAAAATTATGCCCTTTTGGATTTAACCATTATTTGACGATACAAATCCAAAAAAAATGGAATCGAATTCTGAGATCGTCTCAATAACGTTCCTTTGTAAATTGACTGCCTGTTTTTTAAAAAAAATAGTTTTGCTTCACACGGTCACATACTAAGTCCTTTTGGCGCCAATTTTGAAACCCAACAATAATTTGTTATTATGAATCCAACAAAATTGGTCTTGTTGATTCGAGCTTCCTAGCAAAATGTCACTTTTTAAGGGCTATGCAATGATTTTAAAAATCGAATTTTTAAAATTTTCAAATACAAAGCTAATAAATGAATTTAATAATTTTACTGGGTTTGTTTTATGTTAAAACTAATTTTAAAATTGTTCTCAAATTTTATTTAGCAAAAGTATCCAGTTTATACTCACAAATTCATTAAAATAGCTTAAATTAAATTTTAAAATTGGTTCTGAA
>JASFAX010002638.1:0-45205 GCA_030737875.1 Allium sativum | reverse complement strand
GGTTTTAGTTATCAGCTTATACACTGTCTCACCTGTTTTATGTCAAGTATGTTATCATTATTATATTTTACTCCATGCGCTGTGAGACATTCTACAGGTTTCTTGTTAGTTAATTCTCTTCTTTCCTTTCTTATGACGACCGTCCCGTGCTAGTTGGGCATGTGTACAGCGCACTTTCGAAGGAAATGCAGGCTTGTGTGAGGCGGGCCTTCTCACTTGGTATAAGAGCTCTAGGTTGCGTAGTTAACCTAGGGAAGTTATCAGGGAGAGATAATATACGTATACGAGAGAGCGTATTTGTGATTATTTTGGTTTTCAAAAGCTATATATATATATATACACTATTAGTAGTATAAGAATGAAGTCGTGTTGCACTAGCACCACTATGGGGTCGTTAATCGTTTCCCTTTACAGATTCACGATGAGCCGATATGTTAGAGGTACCGGTAGAGGGGCCAATAATGGGAATGCTGCTGACATGAGGACGATGTTTACTGACCTCATGAGAGAGATGCTTAGGGATGTACAGAGGGCAGCTCCTAATGGTGGAAATGGTGGTGGTCCAATAGTGCAGGCGCCGAGAATTGACTTCGCCAAGCTAAATAAGGATTATACTAGCCTTGGTGGGAAGTCGTTCCACGGGACGGAGTCGGCTACAGATGTTCAGGATTGGTTGGATAGTTGCGAACGTATCTTCGAGGATTTAGCCATCGAGGATGCGATGAAGAGAAAGCTAGCGTCCCGTCAGCTGCAAGGGCGGGCAATGAATTTGTGGAACGCTATAAAGGCAGCTACTCCCGAAGATCAGATTACTTGGGAGCAGTTTAAGGCTCGCTTTAGCGAGAAGTTCATTCCAGCTGCTCAGAAGTCAGTGCTATTTAAGAAATTCTTGGAGCTCAAGCAGAATGGCAGAGCTGTCTCGGAGTATATTACTGAATTCGATACTCTGTCGAAATATGGGCTATCTCTTATTGATACTGCCGAGAAGAAGAATGAGAAATTCATAACTGGTTTGGATCAGTACTTGGGGGAAAGGCTTATTAACCACATCGATGAGACGTTTGAATCGATTGTGGGGAAAGCATTAAGATCAGAAAGTCTCTACCCTAAGCCGAAGACTAAGGTTGCATTCGCAGATGAGCCAAAGCCGCAAGCAAGTGGTGGAGGCAAGGGTGGTTCCCAGAATAAGAGAAAGTAGAATCAGACTAAGGATGGCCAGAAGAAAAAGAATAAGCAAGATGTTGAGTGCTTCAGCTGTGGTAAGAAGGGCCATTATGCTAGTAATTGTCGGGCCAAGCCAGCGGATAGGAAGTGCTTCAACTGTGGCCAAATGGGACATCACAAGGACAAGTGTCCGCCACCCCCTAAAGAAAAGCAAATGGTGAAAGCCTACGCCCTTAATGCTATTCCTTCTTCGTCGAATGCCCCAACTGCGGCGGAGAAGGGAAAGAATGTCTTCATTCAAGGTATGCTTTATGTTTATGATGTTCCTGTTAGAGTTTTGTTTGATACCGGAGCTTCCAGTTCTTTCATATCTAGTGACCTGGTAGATAGGTTGGGATTGGAGCCCGAGATTGTCGATAGACCTTTAGTAGTGACGAACCCGATTGGTGGTTCGACTAGCCTTAGCATGATTTGTCGTAATGTGGTCTTATCGAGTCATGGATGCATGTTTGTTTGTGATTGCTTTGTTTTGGGATTTACTGGGTTTTGGCATTATTTTGGGAGTAGATTGGCTCCGAAGATACGGGGTGGTGGTAGACTATGAGGGCTTTTTGGTGACAACTAGAGCGGATGATGGGCGAAGGATAGTGTTTGGTGGTCTACCCAGTGAGGGGGTATTGGCTAGTTTTCTAAACTCCCTCGATATTCCGCATAGTGAGTTATCAGGTTTGCCCATGGTTGGCCAGTATCCGGATGTTTTCGAAGAAGTGACCGGGCTTCCACCACATCGAGAGATTGAGTTCCGTATTGATTTGGTGAGAATGCCAGGCCTATAGTGATGCCACTTCATCGTATGGCACCTAGGGAGCAGCGAGAGCTCGAGGTGCAAGTCAGCGATCTTTTGAAGAATGGATTTATCAGAAGGAGTGTTTCTGAATGGGGAGCACCAGTTGTGTTTGCTACCAAGGCGGATGGTTCCCTTCGTTTGTGTGTAGACTACCGCGAGTTGAATAAAGTGACGAGGAAGAACAAGTATCCTCTACCATGGATAGATGATTTGTTCGATCAGCTAAGCGGCACGAGAGTATTTTCTTAGTTGGATCTCGCGACAGGTTTCCATCACCTTTGAGTGGAAGCTGAGAGTATAGCTAAAACAGCATTTCGGACACCGTCTGGATTTTATGAGTGGTTGGTCATGCCATTTGGGCTGACCATTGCCCCAGCATATTTTGTGGATCTTATGAATAGGGTATTCAGAGATCAATTGAATAAGTTTGTCCTTGTGTTCGTTGAAGATATTTTGGTCTACTCGAGGATAGAGGAAAAACACAAGGAACATTTAAGAATAGTGATGGAGGTGTTGAGAAAACACCAATTGAAAGCAAAGTTTTCTAAGTGTCACTTCTGGAAGAGGGAAGTGAGGTCCTTGGGCAATGTTGTATCAGAGAATGGTATTGCCGTGGACCCGGCGAAGGTGGCTACGGTACAGGATTGGCCTACGCCCAAGAATGCAACAGATGTAAGAAGTTTCTTGGGGTTAGCTGGATATTATCGTAAGTTTATCCAAGGTTTCTCCAAGATAGCAGCACCATCGACCCAGTTGACCAAGAAGAATCAAGCTTTTGTTTGGGATGAAAGGTGCGAGAATGCATTCAAGAGTCTAAAGGACAAGTTGACAAGTGCACCAGTGTTAGTCATTCCTAAGGGGAATGAAGAGATGACGGTATACACAGATTCCTGTGGTACCGGACTGGGTGCTGTATTGATGCAAGGCGGTAGGGTTGTAGCTTATGCAAATCGGCAATTGAAACCGCACGAGAGAAGATACCCTACCCATGATTTGGAATTGGCAGCGATCATGTTCGCGTTGAAGATGTGGAGACACTATCTCTTGGGAGAAAGATTTGAGTTGTTCACAGATCATAAGTCGTTGAAGTATCACTTCTCCCAGAAGGATTTAAATCTCCGGCAACAAAGGTGGTTAGAATTCTTGGCTTACTATGATTTTGACATCGCATATACACCGGGAAAGGGCAATGCGGTGGCTGATGCATTGAGTAGGAGACATGCCAGTTTAGGGGCTATGTTTCTTGAATGGAAGCAACTGGAGTATATCGCGGGGTTTGATTTCGGACCAAAGTGCGAATTGAATCTAGAAATGTTAGCAAGTTTGACGGTCAGACCCACTTTGATTGAGCGGATCGGCTCTAGTCAGAGGGATGATCCTAACCTATTGGAAATCATCTCCAAGTTAGAGATGGGTATCGATGAGGAGATGAACAAGTATGGGCTTGATCGAGATGGATGGCTTAGAAAGGATGGAAGACTAGTCGTACTCAATGTCAATGGATTGAGAGATGAAGTGCTTAGAGAATGTCATCACTCAAAACTGACTATACACCCCGGTGGTAACAAGATGTATCGAGACATGAAGCAGACCTACTACTGGGAAGGGATGAAAAGAGACATTGGGAAGTTTATATCCAAGTGCATGAATTGCCATCTGGTTAAAGCCGAGCAAAAGAAGCCTAGTGGGTTGTTACAGCCATTAGAAATTCCCGAATGGAAATGGGAGCAAGTCTCGATGGATTTCATCGATGGTTTACCAAGGACTAGATCGGGACATGATAGCATTTGGGTGATTGTGGACCGATTGACTAAAAGTGCAAGATTTATACTAGTCAAATCGACCAGAACGACAGCTAAGTTAGCAGAATTGTATATGAAGTGGGTAGTGAGATTTCATGGAGTACCTAAAAGCATTGTGAGTGACCGAGACTCGTTGTTCACTAGTGGGTTCTGGAAGAGCTTACAAGAGGCTCTAGGGTCAGAGTTACATCTCAGTACCGCATATCATCCTCAGACCGACGGTCAGACGGAGAGGGTGAATCGTATATTGGAAGACCTCTTGAGAGCTTGTATATTGGATTTTGGTGGATCATGGGATGACCATTTGCATCTAGTAGAGTTTGCATATAACAATAGCTACCAATCCAGTATCGGTATGGCTCCGTTTGAAGCTTTGTATGGAAGACCGTGCAACTCACCATCATGTTGGATAGAGACTGGCGAGATGGACCAGATATGGTGAGGGAAACTTCAGATAAGATCAAGGTCATTCGACAACGAATGAAGGTTGCCCAAGATAGGCAGAAGAGTTATGCTGATAAGAGGAGAAGAGACTTAAAATTCTCCGTTGGTGACTTGGTGTTTGTCAAGATTTCTCCATTGAAGAGCGTAATACGATTTGGCAGGAGAGGCAAGTTAGCACCAAGATTTGTTGGCCCATTCCCTGTTCTTGAACTGGTCGGGAATTTGGCATATAGAATTGACTTACCAGAGAAGATGGCGGGAATTCATAATGTATTTCATGTTTCCCAACTAAGGAAGTTCGTTTACGACTCAGATATGACTATTTCACCTGATCAGTTAGAGGACTTCGAAGTAGAACCCGAGGCGGTTGGGAACAGCAAGCCGGCCCGTATTGTCGAGCACGACATGAAGCAACTTCGAAGGAAGGCGGTGAAGCTAGTCAAGGTTCAGTGGAGCGAGGACGAGAATGATTGTACTTGGGAGACAGAGGAGAACATTAGGAAGACGTACCCAGAACTCCTTGCCTGGTAAGATTTTGACTTCGATTTAGTTTTCCGCATGCTAGGATAGGCTTGTTTGCTTATTTTGCATGTTTGATTGTTGTATGTGGCTGTTAGGCATGCGGGATCTTTTGTATGTTTTGGGTTAAAGAATTTCGGGGACGAAATTTCTTAAGGGGGGGAGAGTGTAACGACCCGTATTCTACGCATCATAGGACCGTAGAATATTTATTTCTTTCACATATGAAGTCGTATGGTCATGTAACTTTGGGAGACTACTATAGGGGTCATTTCCCATGTTCATGATTTTTCCCGATTTTTAAATGACCATTTTACCCCTAGTTGGTACTGTTTTGGCCATAACTTTTGCCTGGAAAGGAATTTTGACCTGAAACCACTTCCATTGGCTCCGGATGATGGTTTACAATTCCGTAGAGTGGTCACATTAGCCAAACGGACTCACCGTTTGGGAGGTATGGCTGAAACAAGTTTCAGATGGTGAAAAACAGCTTAATTGGGCTTAACCGGGTGATTAACAGCTAGGCCCAATGGGGGATTTTGGGATTAGGGCAAGGAGGAGGCTGAAATCAGTTAGAGAACGATTTTATTCTCATTTCCCAGCCGCCACTTTCTTTCTTGCAACCCTAGCAATGGCCTCCAACACCCAAATCACCTTCTAATCACTTTCTAATCAAGTTTTGGCTTAATCTACATCAAATAAAGGAGAGGAAACACGAAAGCAAGGCTAGAGCTGCTGTTAGACGTTAGAATTCACCCAAATCAGCGAGGTTTCAGTTCTGAGAATTTCATTTGTGGCCAAGGTGAGTGATTAGCATCGTTTTGGCACTAATTACAGTTAATTAAGGGTAATTAGTGAAGATTAGCGAATTTATATACTAATAAATTCTGGAAAAATGTTTAGAAATTCTTAAATAATATTTTATGCCTCTGTTAGAAATTTGGTTCGATTTGATTAAGTTTCGTTAACCCAATGATTAGTTTTATTTAATCATGCTTAAGGGGAAAATGGGATTTTGGGTATATTTGATCCATTTTGACATGTAAATTCATTGTTTTGGTGTTTGTGGGTCGTTTGCTATGTTGCTATGACTGTTTAGGATGATTTGGGATTGATTAGTATAGTTAGATTTGTCGAAAACTTCGTCGAATGGCATAAACAAGTTGCTGGAAAAAGTTGCAGAAAGTTGTGCAGGGTTTCGGATCGGATCGGATATGGGCTCGGATCGGATTGGAGACCTGGGCAAGGAACCCGACCCGAACTGGAGTCTGGCACAAACGAGGATAGGCAAAAAGGAAGGCCATGTTGGTTAAGCTGGGGATCGGATCGACTAAGGGACGAAGTGCTCGGATCGGAACTTGACACTTGGGAGGACTGGCAAGAGGGAAGGCCACGTCAATTGAACTGGGATCGGATCAGATGAAGAAGGAGGGATCGGATCGGAGCACATGAAGAACGAGGGAGCGGATCGGAGCGGAAGCACGAACTGGAAGGGAGATGGCACCCAACCCGACCCAGAGGAGGACACCCGACCTGACCCGAAGTGGAATACCCGACCCGAACCGATGCGACGCTGTGGACCTGAACCGAACCGCTATAGGAGAAGACTACGAACCGACCCGAAGTAGAGGACCCGACCCGAACCGATGGCTAGAAGGAGAATCCGACCCGACCCAGTATTGACCAATAACCCGAGATGCAAAGGTAGTCCAATATGGGAAGTTAGAGCTCAGGATCCAGTTGGGAACCGATGAGTTCACTTCATGATTGGGCTTTGCTGCGGGACGTGTGCCAAGGGGCAGTCGATGTTTATGACTTTGGATCACTATGTATGGGAAGTATGTGAACGGATTCAGGGCTGAAATGGCCTAGGTACAACTAAAGGGCTATAAACCAATGAAGTGGGGTCATTTGTAAAGTTTTGGTCATGACTCCATGTGGTAAGCTTGGTAGTAGCAGTAGTTGTACAAGTCGAACTCCGTCACTACTTCGATGGGTCTAGTGATTGACAGTGGTGGACATCGTATGCTTTACACACTGAGTGAGAGATGTGAGGATGGTTGTTATGGATGATTTGTTTGCTATCATTATGACATGCACACCACACCCCCGTATTCTTTACACTATTTATTCTAGCACCCTAGAGTACTGTACGGTATGTGGTACTAACTCTTTGGTTGCAGGTTCAGGTATGGTTTAGTATACCTGTTATTGTTCTGTTTAGATGCTTATCGCTCATACCAGGCCTTATGTCTGACCCAGAGTTTTATGTCTCCTCTTATTACTCTGGGTGCTCACACGAGCAGACTAGAGACAGGTTAGCTAGCGATGCACGGGTAGATGATCCGAAGACGAGCAGGAGGCTTCCACGTAATACATATATATATTATTCTCCCTGGGTTGTTGAAGATCACTGCTTGGGCATTGGTGGTGCATATTCTACTTTAGCTTTCTTTTGTTTAGAGACAGTAAATTTGAAAAGTTGTAATAAGCTATATTTGGATTCCGCTGCTCTGATGTTGATGTTGGTTTTAGTTATCAGCTTATACACTGTCTCACCTGTTTTATGTCAAGTATGTTATCATTATTATATTTTACTCCATGCGCTGTGAGACATTCTACAGGTTTCTTGTTAGTTAATTCTCTTCTTTCCTTTCTTCTAACGACCGTCCCGTGCTAGTTGGGCATGTGTACAGCGCACTTTCGAAGGAAATGCAGGCTGGTGCGGGGCGGGCCTTCACAATTATAAACTCCACCAAACTGATGGGGCATCAGGGAGCACTCCATATGTACAACGCAATTCCAAAACGTACTTGGCAGGATCAGGATAATATGACAAGGCACTAAAGGAATATCCAATGGTTTGATTCTATTGGATTGCGGGACCGGACAGGTGGTAACGCATAGCAGCTACTGTCGCCCACCTCGAACAACAGTACGAAAATCGTGGGTGACCACCAATCAAATTACAAAGTAATAGATATTGTATCGAAGAAGTGTGGTTGATTGAAGGAGCGACCTTTTATTGGCTCGACCATGGCTCCTGTTTTAGTCATTTCAATTATGACCTAAAGATCAAGGATATCCATCATCGTTCTCTTACTTCATTCCAATAGTGTTCGCCAAACCATCCAACTTCATTCTGGATTCTCCACCATGTACGCAGTTGTTAAAGTGGTTTTCGGTATTGGCAGAGAGTACGACAATATCTGGTCATGGTCTCTTTAACAAACCAAACGCTTATTTTACACTGTGGTCATCAAAATTAAACCATATTCAAGTGTCATGATTTAGCTTAAAGCATTGATTTCTTAATAATCATTTACTTAAACTATTAAGTATTGGGTTTAGTCCAAATTTCGATTTCATATTATCAAACGGTTCATTATCAAATTAAGATTTCAATTTAGATTTCTACTTCACAAATATCATCATTGATTGAAACCATCATCGTAAAAAAAAACCCGGACTTAATAGCTCTGATGAGGAATAGACTATATTTAAAATAGTAAATTATAAAAAAAATAGTTTAAATTAAAATAGTAAAAATGTATATAAAATTAAATTTTATTATAAAATTGTTTAATAAATGGAGTTTTATTAAATTAGTTATAAAATGTATAATAGTTAAAAATATATGTAATACTTTGTTAAAAATACCTATAAAATTTTAATAAATAAAATAGTTGAAATTAAGTAGTTATCAAAACAATAATCAAGTGATGACTTTTGTTAGCTAGAAAATCTATGGCTTGTCATAAGGGTTTCGGATCTGGTTTTTTACCGTTAGTGGCACCATGGTTTCTTCCTTAATCTTCTTTTCTTCGCAGATCTACCTTTGTTCAATCTCTCTCTACAATACCCCCTCCGCTCTCAACAATTCAAAGCTTCTCCACTCTATACTTTTCTACCCTGCTTTTGTCTACGTAGCAAGAACCCGATTTGAGCTTTCCTTTTATGATCTAACCCTTTTTTGTCCTTAAACTTCCATTTTTCTTTGTGCTAGAACTTGGCAACCGTTGTTGATTGTATCCACGTTGGCTTTCCCTCATATCATTACGTAGTGGCTTCGCCTTTATTGGGGTAGTATCAATTTGTGAAGTTCATAAGGTGTCAGCTCTTTTAACCTAGGTTCACGACAACTTCTCATTATTGTTTAGTTTTTGTGTTTCACCCCTTCGGTAGTAATAGGACTGGACGTAGTTTGATATTCAACGTGGATTGGTTGATGGTGTAGTATTGTTGGCTCGTCGTGGAAGGTCAGTGGATACATTGTTTATGGTTTTGGTTATCCTTGAAATTTGGGGATGGCACTTATTTTCCAGAACTGTATGGGGATGCTAGTTGAGCATGGTTGTCACTGTTCTATGTACAAAGGTGAAGCTCCGCTCTCGACGTACAATTATCTGGTGGCGACCATCTTTTCTCTTCTAGTTCACTACTTTTATTTTCTAGATACATGTAACTACCGGTGCTATGCTCTCAGCAATGGAATATGCTCGGAAGTGTCTTGTTCTATTTTGAATGTTGTCCTAGTGCACTACTACTTCTTCATTTACCTATTTCGGTAACCTTTGCAGTGATGGTCGGAGAAGTTCATTTCCTTCCACGATCACCAGGCAGCCATTTCCAACAAAAGTAAGTCAATAGGTTGTCAAATATAGATGTGATTAGTTCATGCCTATTGTTGGCTTCTGTGCACTATTGGTGTGTAGTTTCCTTCATGAAATGATGTTTAGTATAGCTAATAACCATGCTATTGTTGGATTCCCCTGATCATAATGTTACACTCAGTGGTCTCTCTCACTTGAGTGTAGGTTTTTGGAGTTCAGTTCTGAAATTTACTGTTCATAGTATGGAAGCTTGTGCAAAATGGCAGTGATTGATGGTAAGGTCTTCTGACCTGTTATTGTATGATGATGATGTTTGTTTTTGTGCGGCTCTAAAAATTGGCACATGTGTTACTATTGTATGCTTATACTCTTGTAAGCAAATTGATGTCTATGTTGTCGCCCTATGTGGTGTGCATTAGACTAGGAATTTGTGTAGTATAGTAATTTAGCTAGCAAGTGTTGTAAGCCTGTATAGGTAGAGTGGACGGAACACTTTAAACTCCATATGTGGTGGGCAGTCCACCTTAAAAACCGAATAGCTGATTGTCAACTAACTATCACTTGTGCCATAGTAATTTTTTGTTATTAGTCATAATAAAAGGTGTTTGCGGTCACCTAAAAAATCGGTCGGCTTTGCCAAAAAACAATAATTATAAAAATAACTAGTAAGAAAAAATTAGTTTAAATAAATATTTGATATAAATAATAATTTAAATATAATAATTCCATCCAAACCAAATTTCCATATTTCAAAATTCGATTTATCATTTAAATCAGATTTCAAATTCCATTCAAGTCAAATTTAACTTTATATTTATAAATCCAATTTAAATTCAGAAAATCATTTTTTATTGACTAACAATGCATGTATATAAGCCTATGATCAAGTGAATCGGGTATGTATCATTTCAACCCTTTTAAATAGAATTTCCAAATATGTATCATTTCAACCCATATCCCAATTTGAATATCAAAATGGCACAATGATTCGGGTATCATTTCAACCCATACCGATTTACTAAATCTACAGTAACTTGCACTGTGAGAACAACAAAAATGAACATTTCAAAACATACACATACAAACATATATCACTTGTGTAAATTCATGTCGTATATCGTGTGTCAATAATGTGTGTCATATGTGCACAATATATATATCATATAATATAATTTTCTACAAGCAATCCT
Source organism: Allium sativum (assembly GCA_030737875.1). Lineage (NCBI taxonomy): Eukaryota > Viridiplantae > Streptophyta > Magnoliopsida > Asparagales > Amaryllidaceae > Allium > Allium sativum. The sequence goes on along the minus strand of JASFAX010002638.1, from coordinate 34,626 downwards.
AACATTTCAATTAATCAATTCAAATGTGCGAAATATATTTCATAATAATGTCGGTCAAGTGTGAGATAAACTCACCTTTCGTAGCACGAAAAGAGATGTCGATACGGACTGACACGAGATAAATGATGAAATTCAAACACACTAGAACGAATCAAATGATCGAAAAACGAACTAAAATCTACTCACGGTGATGTAGGCATTTTTTTTATGATGGTCCAATATGGTCTGCTTGATCACCTCCAACGACGATTTACGTGGGTCATCATTATCCTTATCAGCGGTCTATATCATATAATCCAACGCCATCATAAATCCCGACTGCATCTCATCAACTCTTTTTCCAATAACACTATTTTCTTGCTAATTCAACAGTAGCGGCCTATGATTAAGCATCCCATTCCATATCCTCGAACAAAGTGATCATCTCTTAGTAAATGGAAATGCATTGTTCTCCACCAATGATAATGGCTTCGTTCTCAGATACGCCGCGTTCGCTAGAACCTGTTATATCTAAGGTGGCCAGAGGGGTATAGAGAACAAAGGAAGCACTACACCATAATTTCAGTTTTGACACACCCAAAAGCGGAATGTTTGCCACAACTTTGGGCTTGGCAATTTTAGAACGGGTATGGACCGTGGTAGTTTTGGAACAAATTATCCTCGTTCTAATGCTAATGGTAAAAAAATTCCGTGTATGTATGTACCCACGCCACCCTATGTCCCATTTATCTCATGTTCCTAAACAAAAAGCAACCTACCCCCAAATACAACGTCTTCCACTCCTTCAAACCTATTTCTTGCAATTCGAGTCGATTTAAAATATTTACAGCTGGTTAAATTTTAAATTGAAATCGCATATACTCCCATTCGAAATTCCGATCCAAGTGCTTTTCAGGTAATACAATCAATATTCGTGCTAGTCATTTTCTTTAAAATGTCATATTGTTTTATCTATCGAATTAAGCATGATGATGAGAACGATTGTATTATTTTGTAGTTTTGAGGTATTGGAATCGTTGTATTGTGTTAGCTATCAAATTAAGGAGTTAAGGTGAGTTGAATCCTCACAAGATCTATCTTTAAGTTTCTTATTACATGAGTTTATTTTATTTTCATTGAATGATTGTGAATAAAATGATGATTTTGTGTATTAGTTGTTGCAAACTTACATTTTATTCATAGTTCAGTTAGATTTTATCGTGAAATTCCTGTTATGAATACTTTGGGCACATAATTTAGCGGTTTTGATTGTGAATAAAATTCTTGTTACGTTTTATTCATAAATCATGATGATAATGAAGGTATTCATAAATCATGATGACAATGTTTGTTGTCTTTTTGTTGTTACTTCGATTTGCTGGAAATTGTTTTGACTCATTCAAAACTACTATTGATCTTGGAATATTGTTCCTTACTTTATTAATACTTGGTCGAATTGGTTCAGTGTGTTGTGTATCATTGTTAAATGCTTAGAGCTTTGGCCTAGTTTTCTTTGAGTGAACTTGTGTTGTGCACTATGAAACTCTTCCCTATAGGCACGTTGATACACACACACATGTGCAATTTTTATGTGTTGTTCATTTTCCCTTAAGCTTTCATAAAATTAGCTATGAAGTTGAGATTGAGTTGTTGGCCTGTATTAGTTTCTTTATTCCTATATATGTTTTTAAATTTGTCTTGACACATTATGAGCTTGTACCAGTGTCCTATGTGCTACTGCCAACTTATACTTGTTTCAATTAATGCACCTGTTTGAGTTGACTTGTCTTCCTCTAGCTTGCTTGTTAATGTTGAACTATTGTACATTGTTGTCATGTCTGTGTGCTGCTAGACTTGTACTTGTGTATGTTGTTATGTATACATATAGGATGTGTGTATATATATGTATTTGTATATGTGCATGTTGCTTGAACACTACACTGTGGTTGCTACTAATCACTTATACACTTATTTGTACCTTTCTCACTGCCTTGCAAACTTATACCTGCTCAATATTTGAATTATAGTTGCTCAAAATGATTTGATTTTTCCAATAGCTTTGGTTGGTTTGTGGCCAACTGTTGCAGTCAAAATCTGGACCTACTTGTGTGTATGTTAGCGGTCACCTTTGTTGGGTGCCTATGCCTTACTTGTTATTATTGATTTACATGTTTGTTCCATGTGCATTATAGGTGCTCTGAGCTATTTCTACGTTGAGTGATTTTGGTTTGATTTCTTGAGTTGTTATGCATTATTATTTTTTAAATTGATTTCATCTTGGGTTTATGTCTGTGTTGTGTCAAGTTGAACTATAAAATTGTACTTACCTTTGTGCATATGCCTTTTTGTTGTGCACCTGATCTTGATTGTTACTAGTCTTTTTAAATCCTGTTTTGCGGCCTTGTTTGGTTTTGTATGCAATTGTGGGTATAATTGCACATGTGCATTCTGTTGAACTACTATTCATGTTTATATGCGTTCACATGTGTTCGATTATATAATATAGCAGAATGCTATGTCTTCAAGTATAGACAAACAACAGATGCAAGAATCTAGTCGAAGAACCTCACGGTATGTAGAAGGAGTTCAGAAGTTTATTGATTTCTGTTAACTATATTTTTCGTCAACACCAGAGATAGGTCTACGGAAGTGGACCTAAGGGGAAAATGAGTTGTTAACCTTCGCAAGTTTGGGCCAATTCACCGTTTCCTAGGTATCAAGATCTAGAATCCAAAAGAATAGTTACTCTTACCTCGGTAGGGTGAGCATCACGCTTAAGCGATTCAAGAGCCAACGGTTACCTTAGGATGATGGATTCCTAAACACAACCCTTGGTGAGGGACTTAACAATTATAGAAAGGGGTTCAGCTCTAAACTTGCAGAAAGGTCTAAGCTTGTAGGAAGGGGTGTTTCACCTATTTTTCGTAAAGGCTTGGGTAAGGGCTCATGTACATGTAGGAAACAAATAGCATGCTGCGGCAATAATAACTAGGAAATAGCATGGCAAACTCATAAAGAAATATCATAAGTATTGATTCCCTCTTTATTGATCTTTGATTTAGAATACATGAATAGAATAGAGGAAATCCCTTAACTGATCTAAGAATTAGGTTTACTCTAGAGAAAAAGAATACAAGAACTAGAATGAGGAAAATCGTCCCCAAAATGTGACCTCAGGGTCTTATTTATAGAGAATTCGAAGTCCCTTCTGTTGTTGGGCTGTTGGGCCTGCAGGAGCCTCTGTCATCCTCTTTTCTCCTTAGTCTCGAATGTTTTAGCTCCCGGCCACTTTGAGGTGCTGATTATAGCTTACGGAGTGAGGGTCCCGGTCAGTTGAGGCTTCTTCGTGATTGATGTGAGCTTGTCAATGTAAATGGCTTTCGGAAGGCAATTGTGCTCCCGTTTGTAGCTTTCAGGTGTAGGCTTCTGATTTCTCTTGAATACTTTGAGGAGCTTGCCCACATGATGTATGTAGATAGCTACCGGTTTGGAACCACTGTCAGTGTCTGTACTAAGTAGATTAGTATGGATAGCCTGTATCCCTTCTAAGATTCCGGTTTGCTTTCCGGTGGAATCTCCGGGTGTAGTCTGATCTTCCGGAAGGTGCCTCCAGGTGATTTGTCTGTTGTTTATCAATATGACCATTCGATGTTTATGCCGTAGATGTTTCGGAAACTCGTTCCAGGTCATCTTTATGTACTAGGCTTGACACTCTTGATGCCCTCGCCTCCTGATGTATCGGTATTAAGTAGGTAAACACCGACAGCTCTTCCATCCTTGTGGGTTTCATTTAGTGGAGCTCTTGCTTCCTTCTTTCTTAATTTTCTGACTTAGATGACCTTTCGCTATGGAACTCCCCCTGTCGGATAGCTCCAGCCAAATGGACCCTGTTGGATGGACCCTGTCGGCAATTTGTAGTTTTTGAATTCTCTTTGGCTTTTTCTTTTTGGAGAATTCTTCTGTGCTTGTGTTCATCCGATTACCCCTTCACTGTCAGCTTATTTCGGAGTTAATTTTGGTAGTAACATCCCCCTAGTAAAGGGGTATTTTCGACTTTTCAAGTCAAAAATTTTAAGTGGATCTACTATCTATTTCCTCCAGTATATATACTCCCTCCCTATTGACTCCTTTTTTTCCTTTATCATATCCTGAAAATTTTATCTCAAGGAAGTATCAGCTATTTAAATAATCATATCGGTAATCTATCCATGTTTTTAGCTTCCTTGTTACTAGTTTCAGATGAAAAACTCCAAATTTGACAGCTGAAATTAGCGTTTTAACTTTGGTTTTATCTTTTTGTGGTAGCGTTTGAAAATAAAATATTTTGCCACTAATAGTTTTAGCGTAGAATAATAAAGTTCATACACTTTTGGATATTGATCTTACCTTACTGCGTAAAATTTAACAGATCATACCTGGTGTTATGGGAAAGAAGAATATTGCTTTCAAAATTGAAAGGAATGGCACTCTATTGATTAATCTTTCTTTCTCTAGGAAAGTTAGCGTTGTTGGGAAGCATTCTTTGCTTTCGTCTCAAGAACAAGTCGATGCTATCCTCCAGGATTTCAGGGGTTGGCGCCATCCCTCCTTGTGAAAAGGATACCATTTCTTCTCCTCCGGAGGGTTACTTCGCTTTTTCTGTAGTCTATATTTGGCATAAAGGTTTTATTCCTTTTCTGAATTTCTTTCACCGTTATCTACAGTGCTTGGGAATTGTTCGTATTCAATTTTCTCCCGACACCTACCTGTTGGGCTTAGAACTTTTGTCTTTAGAATCGGGTAATGGTTCTCTTAGTCCTTTCACTCTTGACTACTTGGTTCGTCTTTCCAAACTTAGTGATGCCAATCCTCAGAATTTCCACGCAAATCTCACGAAGAAACTGTTGTCTAAGGGAACGAAAAGGTTCAAAGATTGGGAGAATCATTTTTTTCTTTATTCGAAGCCCTCCGGGTATCGCTGGAGGTTTTCACCCCCTAAGTATGCTCACCCGAAAGCTTTTTTTGATATGTTGTCTTCCTCTTCGCAGATGTTTTCCCAAATTGCCAAGCTTCGCAGATAAGGAGTTAATTGGATCCCTAGGTGCTGCCTCTAGAAAATTTGGTAACCGATCTCTACTGCTTTCCTCTTTTATCCTTCGAAGGCATTATTTATTGCCAGCTGGTCAATTCATCATTGGCCAACCACCTTTGGTCCTACCTAGCAAGGGGGTTCCTTTTCTATCATTGTGGAGAGATGTTTCTTTCTCCTCCAGCTCTCCTTTATCCCTTGACAACTCAGGTATGCCTTTTCTCATCTTTAAGATGGAATTGTACTTTTTCTTTCTTTTCATTCCTTCTCACTTTGTGTTTTTGAAGCTGCTTGCACTGAGTCTAGTAAGACTAGTTCCGTTTCCTTGGTTCCGAGAGTTGGGGTTTCTTCACTCAAGGATGCATTATTAAAATATAGGGTAAATGTAAAGAGGAAACCTTTGGATAAAGGTTCAGAAGACTCTCCACTGAAAAGGTCTAAAGTGTGGGGGACATAGCTGCTCATTCTAGTGTGGTTCTTGATATCCCAGAGATTACTTCTCCAATGAAGGTTTCTGGATTGAACCCTCGTTGTGTTGGGTCTTCCGAAGTCTCCAATGAGTTACATCATGCGATGGGCTTCTCTTCTTCTGCTTAGGACATTGCCTCTCATGATTTTATCAATCCTACTAATGGTAATAAATTCGATGAATTAGTTGGCCAGATTATTTCTTCTGCTACTTTTTCCGGTGTCGACTCCTCATTTTATTCTCCCCGAAGTTGTCAAGCCTTGGTAGAGCAACTACTTATGGTATTATTTTTTCCACTTTCCCATTTTCTTGTCTCTCTTCAAGCATTTTGTTCCTAACTGTTATGTCCTTTATAGGCTATCAAGCTATGGTTTGTGACGCAAGACAATACTCCAGACCTAGTTCTGAGATATTGAGGCTTAAAAGAGAGAGAGTGACCTTGAAGAAGGAAAAAGATGATCTGGTTCTTGAAAAAAGGGGCAAGCGGTGGAGCAAAGAAGGTTGGAGCATCCCTTATTAGAAGTTAGGAGTTTTGTCGCCTTGGGAAAAGAATCCTACTTGGCCCTGATCGAAGAAAATAATGCTTTGAAGAGAAGCCTGGAGAGATCCAAAGAGGACATTGGCCTACTCGATTCTCATTGTTTTTCTTTCCATGATCAGAATTCCCTTCTGGAGAAAGAGAATGGTTCCCTTAAGATCGAATTTGGTGAGAAGAAAGCATTGCTGGCCAGGTTTTCTAGTGTAGTTAGTGAAGCCAAACGGAGAATTTCATGTTTCCTTCAGACTAGTTTGGACGAAATCATGGTTAATTCTTTCGAAGATGCTTTCCTCCTTATTTATGCCGACAACATGGATAAATGTTCGGATTTAAACTTTTCTTCTCTTGACCCGTCCTTGGTGTAATGGCTTATGTCCAAAATATCTCGTATGAGGAAAAAAGAAGAAGTTTCTACGAGGAAGGAGATTGACGTATCTAAACTTTTGTTTATTAAAGATGTTCCTCTCCAGACCCGTGTGCCGATGATGTGGGAGACCTTATGACGGTGTCATAGGCTGTTCGTGCCAATGACGTCAACTCCCAACGTACCAATGTTATTGTGGGTAAATAAAAAGACAGAGGTGACTCCTCCATGGGTGTTGGTGGTACTTTCTCGCCCTTTGATACTTTAGACAAAGCATGTGGCAAAGGTACTAAATCCATTGAAGAAGATCATATCTCAGTCGGCCCCTCTGACCTTCTGGAAGCACGAAGGATGGGGAAAGGCCTGAACTCTCCGGGTCCCCTTCCTGTTGAAAATTCACACGTTTTTGTTCCTATTTCTAAGGTATGGCTTCTTCTCTTATACGCGGATTATTTTTCTTTTTCTTTGTCAATCAACCAATAATTCTTTGCATCTAGATGGGAGGAAAACGGTTAAGGTTTAGGGATTCCATTCTTAGAAAGACCCATCTGGAAGCGATTCACCTCACTAGGGAACTGGACAAACATATGGATGAGTATAACACATTGTCCCACAGATATCATCTCCTTGATAAGAGTGCTATGAAGTTACTGCTTTTTAAAGAGAAAAAAGTGGCTCCTAGGCTGTGAGCGGCCCGGTTGCGATGTGAAAGGCTCTTAAAATAAAATTACGAGCTTGTGACTTTTTGGATGTTAATTGAAGACAGAGATACATTAGTAAATTTTTGTATCAAATTTATCATAGATATGAACCACAGATTTCTCCTTTTTAGGTAATCACAGCGAGGGCGTGCTTAGACATCGTCAATTAAGGTGCCTAGATCAACGTGGCATGTACCTACACCCGAGCAAACGTTGGAACCTTCAACGAGTTACTTCTGCTCCCGGAAAGTTGCCTTTAGATAAACTTAAATTTAACAAGCATCGATTTGTAACTGACACCTTTAAAAGACCAGTCTTGTATGATCAAGTGGAATGTCCGTGATGAATGTACTTGTTTGGTTGATAATATAATGCTTTCTCTACTTTTCTCTGACATTTTTCTACAGAACTTGTCTTCGGCCTCGCATTTACTCTCTAGGGCCTTCTTAGAAGATTACGTTAAGTTGAAGAGGGAATATCGAGAGAAACATCCCCTTATTAAGTCTTCTTCCTTGGCATGATATAGCTTTTTAAGGGATCTTGAGAAAGTTTATACTTGTTATCCTCGGATTCGCCTCGATTTCCTTAGCGAGAATAAGGACCAATTCTTAAGAGAGGTTCATACACATCAGTCGGGGATAGTTTGTGGTTATGACAGCCCGTCTGTTGGAAAGTGGGACTATCGTAAGTGTACTCTGGTTCATACACCTGTTGGTTTCGAAATTCCCTTTGATTCCTCACTTGACCTTACTGTTGACATCTTGGATAAAGTGAGGAAGGTTGCCTCCTTACCCTGATACTCATGATAAACACTTGTAACAGTGCTTTATTGAGAGCTAGGTTATGCTCATACGAAAATTCTAGTATTGGAGTATAGGTGTTCTCTTTTTTGGAGATACGTCTATTTTGCAATCTTTTTATAAATAATTATGTAAGATATGAAGTACCTAGTATATCACCTGTCACACGTAATATTTTATAATGATGTTGCTTAGAAAAAAAGGTAGGATCTATAACTGTATCACTTAACATGCGACCACACATTCTGGCATAAATGCTTTTCTCTTGCTATGGCTTTACCATGACATAGTGTACATATTCGGCACACTTTGTTAGAAGTTTGCCTTATAGGCCTTTGTGAAGTGCCACTAGCTCTCAGCGGGGTTAATAGTGCCGAAGTACGAGAGATATGAAATGCCTATAGTGCTAACTTGTGTTTTGTGTGTTAGTACAAATATTTGACATGCTTGAATAATAAATTGATGAATGTATAAGTTAAAAGACACTTCCCTGAGCAAGTGAGAAGGCCATGAGTTTATCCTTAGTAATAATGGAAGTGTAGTTCCGAGCCGTATTTGAGCTACCGAAAAGGTTGAACAGCTCCTTCTTGTTTAGATTTAAGATTCTAAATCAATCCAGATTTGGATATTTGTAATGGCGCGTTTTGTTAGCTGTCGAATAATTGATTTATTTAATTATTTACATATCGATTTGGCGATATCGATAACTTAAAGTACAACGTTCGAACTTATAATTTATAATTATAATTAAAACGAACCTGAAACGTCGCGGCAGTTCGCAATTTGGCGATTTGAACTTCAACTGAATGTACATGATTCATTTTAAGCCGGATTTCTGTGAAACAAGAAACGTGTGGAGCTGGTGGAGTATATTTTTCTAGTGGAAGAGAAAGATCGGAATTTCGTCGTGTAGATTTGGAGTTATGTCTAAATCAAATTCTCAGAAATGCAGCGCCCTGACCGTAACGGTTTATTCGAAATAACTAGATATCAGGCGTGAATTTAGACAAGGTTCTTTTGGGACATAACGATAATTTAATTTTTAGAATTTTTCTGTAATTTTTAATTAATTAAATAAGCAACTTTTATTTTGAAGTGTTTTGCACCCTATACCAATATTTTTGGGTTTTCACAATATGAGTCAAACTACCGATATTATTATATTTTTGGGATCACGGCACATTTCTCGATTTAATGATATTTTCGTATCAGTCCGTGAACAAACAGAGTTCCGCATAATTGGTTATTCTCAAGTGTAAAACAATTATCCTAACCTGGACTTCATTATGTGGATCAAACAAAGCCATGTTCATCACTCACGTGGCCCTATATTCTCATCACTTCATTACAAGGTAAAAACTGCATTCACTTGTCCATCGATTGGCCAGGTAAATAAATCAAAACAATAAAGTGTGTCGAGAGTTTCGGAAAAACAAACACAAATTAAAGGTCCACCCCCACTTCATTCTTTGAGCCGCCATTTTCGTTTACCAGAAACCGCAAACTTCAATAATAATACAAACCATATATCGTTTAAATCCCCAAGTCAAGCTAATCATTCCCATACCCTTTCTACAAGGTGAGAACACAACCCTAGGGAGGGAAAACTAACGGGATTTGGTTGGGTAGTACCGCGACGCAGTGAGTATGAGAGTCGGATGGATTTGGGGTTATTCGCGTTTGATTCTTTTCCCTGTAAACCCTCGTTTGGCTGAGACGTGGGTTCAAGTATGGATGCAAAGGGAAGCTCACCGACTGAAAAGGGAGAAGCAGCAGTAGCAGACTGAAATTGATGGAGGGAAGGAAGGGTCGTCTCTGACTTTGTGGGTTTCGGATCTTCGCCTGGGAATAGAGGCGTTAAGTGTTTGATGGGAGAATGAGAATAGTGTTCGCTAGTTGGTCTGTGCGCTGGGAAGTTGGTACGGGTGCTGGGTGTATTTTGAATGGCAGGAGCAGTTAAAGGAAGCTGCTGTGCTTAGCAAGGATGGAGAGGTGATTTTTCTGATGGAGTTTGAAGCTTTCAAGCTTCGAACTGGCTATGGATATGTTATCTGTAAATGAGCTGTTGTACGGGTTCAAAAAGGTAGTGTCGGCTGATGGGCCAGAAAGAGAAGTAAAGCGCAATTAAAGTTAAGGTTTAGTTTTAATTTAATTTAAAAATGAGTGTATAACTTGTAACCCTTATATCTTACTCACACGTTATCAGAATTTGACGCCGTCAGTTGCGTTAAGATCGTATGGACAATGGCTATGTCATGGAACTGACGGGAAGTCCATCGGAGCTCGTTACAATTTATGGCGAAATAAATTGTCCAACTGAGTCAAATAACGCAAACCGTTATTTAACGATTAACGCGCCAATGTGAGTAAAACTCACCAACTCTAAATAGTTCTATTTTTACATCGTGTTCTTAGAACTGCTAAGTATCTGTTGTTTGACTGTGTGTTGACTGTTTGATTGAACTGCTAGTCAGTTAGTAGAGATTTTATATATATGTATATATATATAAACCGTCAAATAGTTATGTGTTGATTCTGTTTATCAGAATATTATATTAGTGTTGTCTAACATCTGTGGTGCAGGGAAACAGGTTGGAGGAATCCAACTGGATTCCTCAATAGTTATTTTTACTGTAATTTATGTATTGTGATATATAAATGTGATATATATAATCTATTGTGATTATGTGTGGTTGGACGATATTCATCGTTGTTAGATGATGTGTTAAAAACCATAAGAAATACCAGGATATAGAAAAGAGATTTTCAAACTATAATTTGAAAATAATTTATTTATATAAAATCGATGGATTTTATATTATAAAGAAAAGGGGATTTTGAGTATAAAGGGAAATATTGGTTAATCAAGTATAAAGGAGAAATATTTGTTAATCGAGTATAAAGGATTAAACAAAGTAATTGGTTAGGTTGACCAAAGCAAGTTAGTCGAGTTAAACAAAGTAATTGGTTAGGTTAACCAAAGCGAGTTAGTCGAGTTAATCAAAGTAATTGGTTAAGTTAACCAAAGTAAATTAGTTAAGTTAAACTAAGCAGTGAATCAAAGTGAATTTGTTAAGTTAAACTAAATGATTAATCGATGTGAATTAGTTAAGTTAAACTAAAGGATTAATCGATGTGAATTAGTTAAGTTAAACTAAGTGGTTAATCGAAGTGAATTAGTTAAGTTAACTAAGTGGTTAATCGAAGTAAATTAGTTGAGTTAAACTAAGTGAATCGGCTAGAGTTAATCAACGTGAATTAGCTAAGTTAAACTAAGTGGATTAGTTCAGTTAATCGAGACGAGTTAACCAGTTAGGGTTGATCAGTTAGAGGTGACCAGTTAGAGTTAACCAGTTAGGGTTGATCAGTTAGAGGTGACCAGTTAGAGTTAACCAGTTAGAGTTGACCAGTTAGAGTTGACCAGTTAAAGTTGACCAGTTAGAGTTATCCAAGTGGAGTTAATCGAGTAGAGTTGTCGAATATCACTTATTCAAAGTAGAGTATCGAATATAGTGTATTCGAGAGAAGAGTAATCGAATATAGTTTATTCGAGTGGAGAAATCAAATGTTATTCATTTGAGAAGAGTTATCGAATATTATTTATACGAAGAGGAGTTATCGAATATTGGTTATTCGGAGTTAGTTAATCCAAAGGAGTTATTCGAAGTTAGCTAATCCGAAGGAGTTAGTCGAAGAGTTAATCCTAAAGAGTTATTCGGAGTTAGTTAATCCAAAGGAGTTATTCGAAGTTAGTTAATCCGAAGGAGTTAGTCGAAGAGTTAATCCTAAAGAGTTATTCGGAGTTAGTTAATCCAAGGAGTAAATCGAAGAGTTAATCCGAAGGAGTTAGTCGAAGAGTTAATCCAAAGGAGTTATTCGAAGTTAGTTAATCCAAAGGAGTTATTCGGAATTTAGTTATTTGAAATGAGTTATTCGAATTAGATATTTGAATAGAGTTAAACACATTAGAGTGATTCGAATTACTTATTCGAATAGAGTTAAACACGTAAGAGTTAATTGAATATTAGTCATTCAATTTGAGTTAATCGAATTTAGTTATTCGAGAAGAGTTAAATCGAATTTAGTTATTCAAAAGGAGTTAATCAATTTGAGTTAAGTTAATCGATTAGAATTAAGTTAATCGAGTTAGAGTAAATCGAATATTAGTTATTCGAAGGTAAGTTATTCGAATTAGTTATTCGAAGGAGTTAATCAATTAAGTTATTCGAATGAGTTATTCGAAGGAGTAAATCAAATTAAGTTAATCGATTAGAGTTGAGTTAATCGATTTGAGTTAAGTTAAGTTATCGAGTTAAGTAATCGAGTTAAGGAATCGAGTTGAGATAATCGAGTTAAGAAAATCAAGTTAAGTTAATCGAATAAGTTATTCGATAAGAGTAAATCCATTTAAGTAAATCGGATGTTAGTTATTCGATAAGAATTGACACATTTGAGAAAATCAAATATTTGTTATTTGATAAGAACTAATGAAATAGAGCCAACCAAGAAGAGTTATTCGAATATTAGTTATTCGATAGGAGTTAATCGAAATAGAGTTTATCGAATATCAGTTATTAAAAAGGGAGAGTTAATCGAATAGAGATTACTCGAAAGAGAGTTATACGTCGAATTCGATTATAGCGAATCCGGGAAAGTACTATTTACTTTCCAGGGTTTAAATCAAGATTTAGTTATTGATTTAGAAATTAGGTGTCTGTTAAATTATACGAGTTAGGAGATAAAGTTATAATTTAGGTTAGATATTGCAGAAGTAGGAATTATAACGTTATAGTTATAATCAAACACTGTCATATAAGAAGTGGATTCGTAACCTGAATCCGAGAATTTGCGTAAACAGATGATTGGAAAAAGTGAGTGACGAACTTCATCTATTTCACAGTAAAGGACGTTGTTCAATTAAGGTCTGAGAGGTAACTATACCCCAACTTGATTGACTTCAGAATTGACAAAGGAATAGTTGTGGCTCGATAGAAAAGGTTGATTTGAAATATAGTTAAGTAATAAGCGATTAATGGATTAAGCGTAACGATGTTTTGTACAACGTTCATTGGAAATCCGTAAATGAGTTTTGGAAATGTTTTCCAAATATAGTCAGATATGTTTTCTAAACATAGAAAATGAAATGTTTTCATGATAATAATTTAAGAAATAGAGTTAAGCAAATTCAGAAACTAACTGGAGAGGGTAAGTTGAACGGTTTTCTAAGTGACGATCTGATGTTGGTTTCGACCTTCCGGATTGATACTTAGAGAATTGTTCTCATACTAGTTACAGTTAGGGACTGATAGTTGCGAAATAATAGTGATGTGAAAATAAGCTATGGAAATGTTTTCCAATGATTAATAACATATATCTTCTAAGTATATGAAATAAGGAAATATGAACATATGATGATTGATCGATCGAATTTCCATTTGGAAATAAGATCGTTGTTTGTACACCGACATGTTTTCATTTGATAGTTGAATCACAGACTATCAAAGTTTTTACCATTTTAACGTTGTTAATATGGAGAGACCGGTTGGATTATTATCCAAAGAACCACTCTGTATTGGCATAAGCGTTACGAGCAATATATGCCAAAGATAAATTGAAGACGGAGTAAAGTGCAAGGGCTGTTGTATAAGTCTTAGATAACAGTGACTAAGATGGATATACAGAATAGTGCCTTCGGTTTGTCCAGTCCCAGGACAACGTATATGGAAGAAGGTCTGACAGAGTATATCCAATGAATCGCTTAAGTTGATCTGTTCAAACGTATTCACGTTTGGTGGCGGAGGAATTCGTTTCTCTTAGTTATATACCCGTGTTATTTTTGGATAAGTCAATTTGTGATTTGGCGGGTATGACGATGTGGCATTCAAAGTGAATGGTGATCAGATGTTCTGAAGATAGACGTAGCTTCTAGCCTCACACCAGGAAGTAAAAAAAGTTGGGCTAGGCAGCATGGCTAGTTGGGTCATTCCCAAGCAGGGTGTATTGTCACCGATCTAGGGAATATTCATATTTATACTTCTTTTTGATTCTGTATCTTCGGATGACGGTTTGATGGCCTATAACCGTGGTGGCAATATATTCGCGACACTCAAGCTAAATGAGTGAGCGGTCATGTGTGGCCGGGTTGCAAGACGTTCTTGTTGAACCCTGAGTGTATCACCTCTAGAGTACACTGATCAGAAGGTGCTCCCATACCTTGTCTGTTGGAATCCATTCTCCGATAAGCGCCCTGCGGTTTATGATTTTATACTATGTATGTAGAACGTGAGATGCAAGCGTTTCTGCTAGATTGATACCTATTTGTACTTAGACATTATTATAATATCACAATGATATTGCTTGTCAAAGTTGTTCAGATACTCATAAGGGAAAAACCCGTTCCGTATTCACGGCGTGGTCTTATGAGATATCCTATACCTGTTTTAAATATTTTACTCATACCAGTCCCATGATTGACCCGGAGTTTACTTTGTTGTTTTCCCTAAACTCTTGGGTGCCTAAATTTGTACGGGCAGTCAAGTAGTCGGGATTTACAGATATACTTGGAGAGCTGGGAGCAGGAGGCTGCAAGATTTTATAGCTATAGTTATTTCCGCTGTGTTGTAAGTGTTGTACTCTGATAAGTGCTATTGTATATATATAACTGTTTACTTCAAAGTTATGTTATATATTATATGTTATTCGTTCCGCTGTGAGATTCGTGTTACTCTGATGATTCTGATGTTCTTCTTCTTCTATTCTATTAGTTCTATCTTTTCTTTCTCACCTTCTAAATTCTTTCACTAACGTCGCGGAATTTTCGACTCTCGAGGAGTCGAAAATTTCCAGCCATTACAATATTTGTGTTGGGACCGAAACCCTGTATCCGGTTGTGATTTACACTTGAATCAACCCAGATTTGGGCATTAAGATAGGAGACCGATATCCCGCTTTTGGCCTTTGTAGGGAGTCAGATCAACCTGGATTCAGTATTGAGATAGGACCGAGATTCCCTTTCAAGCACTTGTGAAGATCTGATCCAACCTAGATTCATGTTATTAAAGTAGGAGATCGGAAATATGCTTCCGTTATTTGTGAAGAACCGAATCAACCCAGATTCGAGTATTGATATCGAAGACCTGAAACATCCCTTGTTCAGGCAATTTAGAGATTGAGTACCATAAATCCACTTCTGTTATTAATTTTTTGGTATCCCCCTTTGATTTGATTTGTGAAGTGGAGGTTGTACGTGCTTCTTGAGCCACTCTCTGGGCTTTTGATGTCAAAGCGGGGGATGTACGTGCTTTGTTGGCCAATCTCTTGGCATGTGCGTCCAGTGCGCTTGGCTAGCTTATCCACAAGCAGGGCCCAAGGATTTACCTGAACTCCCTTTAGGAGGCGCCTTATCCTGACCATCGTAGGTGATGATAAGGTCTTAGAAACTTAAACTGGGTCATTGTAGGCATGGAATTAAGGTTTACTCTTTTGATGCTCTACACTGACCGTCATTGGTACTGATAAAGGCTTACACACACACACCCCCTCCGAGATGTGCCCTATCCTAACAATCGTAAGCGATGATAGGGGTTGGTGTTCCCTTCTGAGGGTAGCGTGGAACATAAGTATATGTAGGACGTGCTCTTCTACGAGTAGAGGTAGGACGTGCTTTATTCATAGCAGAGGCAGGGGGTACTCTTCTACGAGTAGAGGCAGGGCGTGCTAATTCTAGATGCACTGCCACAACCATTTTTGATGTGAAACGGAGGCTTATGCTTTTGATGCTTTAACCTAGCCCCTTCTGATTTGGAATGGAGAAAGACTAACAAACTATCCCCCTCTGGGGGATGACTTGTCCTGACCTATTTTGGTGATGATAAGGGATTTGATCCATTCGCCGTTTGGCCCATCTTGTGTTTCTTAATTTTGAAAGGAGGGTTTTCTATACCTTGGGTTGTGCTTGATAATCCTTTCCCTAAGGACTTTATTGAACTTGATCTGATCTTTTTATAAACTCTTGTAATTGGCCTTGGTGATGAGTTTAATGACCATTCCCTTAAGGGTTCTACAGTTGTTAGTTTCATGTCCATTTATCATGTGGTAATGGTAGTAGGGTCCTCCTGACTTCCTTTCGTATTTGGGTTTTTTCTTTGCGATCGGCCAATAGTTGACTTTGTGTTTGGTTAGGAAGTAGATATTTTCCCTTGAAGTGGTAAGGTAATATCCCTTGGGTAATCCTGGCGTAAGCCCTTTCCTGGCCGTTGGGACTTAACCCTTTTGCAATCCAATTTTGTTGTTTTACCTATATTTTTGTACCTACTTCCCAAAATATACTGGGGTTGAGGTGTTATACCTTTAGACCATTTATTGGTAAGTGATCAAAATCATTCATTATTTTTGTTCAAACACCATTCCTTTGATTTTCTTGCAGAGAGTTTTCCTTATGTGAGAGAAAGTGTCAATATCATTTGATGTAGAACTACTTGGAGAAGGTGTTTAGGTTTGTCCTATGTGGGAAAGGCTATTGTTCCAAGTGCCGGAAGCATATTGTCCTGTTTCCTTTTTCCTCTTTATTATCCTTAAGGCTTCCACTCTTAGACTTTGTTCTTCTATCACTCTTGGGATAGTAATTTCAACTTATCCATTCGAGATTCAGATGACTCTTGTTGGGGCCTCTTACCCATAACTTTGCTTCTTCAAAGCCATAGTCCAATCCGGGACAGAACAATACAGGTAGATATGTGGTAAGGTTAACCAAAGGGTTGGAGATTTAGGCCCTCCTTCTAGTGCCAAAATGTTAATGATATTTTTCGTCAACACCGGAGATAGGATATAGAAGTGGACCTAAGGGAAAAATGAGTTTTTAGCCTTCGCTAGTTTGAATTAGTTCACCGTTTCCTGGGTATCAAAGTCTAGAATCCGATAGAAGAGTTACTCTTCCCTCAACGGGGTGAGCATCATGCTTAAGCGATTCAAGAGCCGACAATTACCTCGAGATGATGGATTCCTAAACACAACCCTAACAAATTGTAGAAAGGGGTTCTGTGCTAAGCTTACAGAAAGGTCTAAGTTGTAGGAAGGGGTGTTTCACCTAGTTTGCGGAAAGACTTGGGTAAAGGCTCATGTACATGTAGGAAACAAACAGCACGCTGCTGGCAACAATAACTAGGAAATTACATGGAGAACTTATAAAGAAATATCATAAGTATTGTTTCACTCTTTATTGATCTTTGATTTAAAATGCATGAATAGAATAGAGGAAATCTCCAAATTGATCTAAGAATTAGGGTTTACTCTAGATAAAAAGAATATGTAATGTCCTGCAAATCCGTACTATCTGAGTTGACTAAATACAACACACGTCCAACCCAAATTGCACAGAAATACGAATCATTTTTTAACGAAGTTAGAGGATGAGAAATAGGAAGAAAGAAACTTAGAATAGAAGAAGAAGAACAGAAACACAACATAGAATATCACGTCGCAGCGGAATAAAACATAATATATAACAGCTTTTGAAATACAATTTGACTGTATATACATAACATTATCATCAGAGTACAACACTTACAATACAGCGGAACAAAACTCTATATAACTAACGCTGAAGACTCCTGCTTGTGACGGCCCGCCCCGCACCAGCCTGCATTTTCTCCGAAAGTGCGCTGTACACATGCCCAACTAGCACGGGACGGTCGTCAGGAGAAAGGAAAGAAGGAATTAACTAACAAGAAACCTGTAGAATTTCTCACAACGCATGGAATAAAATATAATAATAACATACTTGACATAAAACAGGTGAGACAGTGCATAAGCTGATAACTAAAACTAACATCAACATCAGAGCAGCGGAAATCCAAATACAGCTTATTACAACTTTCCAAATTTACTGTCTCTAAAGCAAAAGAAAGCTGAAGTAGAAGATGCACTACTAATGCCCAAGCAGTGATCTTCAACAACACAGGGAGGATACTATATATATCATACGTGGAAGCCTCCTGCTCGTCTCCTGATCATCTACCCGTGCATCACCAGCTAACCTGTCTCTAGTCTGCTCGTGTGAGCACCCAGAGTAATAAGAGGAGACATAAAATTTTGGGTCAGACATAAAGCCTGGTATGAGCGATAAGCATCTAAACAGAACAATAACATGTATACTAAACCATACCTGAACCTGGACCTGCAACTAAAGAGTTAGTACCACATACCGTACAATAATACTCTAAGGTGCCATAATAAATAGTGTAAAGAATACGGGGGTGGGATGTGCATGTCATAATGATGGCAAACAAATCAACTATAGCAACCATCCTCACATCTCTCACTCAGTGCGTAAAGCATACAATGTCCACCACTGTCAATCACTAGACCCATCGAAGTAGTGACGGAGTTCAACTTGTACAACTACTGCTACTACCAAGCTTACCACATGGAGTCATGACCAAATCTTTACAAATGACCCCACTTCATTAGTCTATAGCCCTTTAGTCGTACCTAGGCCACTGAGGCCCTGAGTCCGTTCACGTACCTCCCATACATAGTGATCCAAAGTCATAGACATCGATAGCCCCTTGGCACACGTCCCGCAGCAAAGCCCAATCATGAAGCCCACTCATTGGTTCCCAACTGGATCCTGAGTCAAAGCTCCTCATTTGGACTTCCTTTGTATCTCGGGTTCTGATCGAATTGGAGTTGGTCTTCAAAAGAGTCGTTGCGTAGAAGAGATGGAAGTTCGATTCGGCTTGGCCCTATTTCAGTCGGTTCGGGTTCACAGCGTTGCATCAGTTCGGGTCGGGTGTCCCACTTCGGGTCAGGTCGGGTTGCCATCTCCCATTCAGTTCGTGCTCCAGCTCCTGTGCCTCGTTTGATCTCGTTCCCTATTCTAATCCGATCCGATCCCTTCACCATGCTCCGGTCCGAGCCCTTCGTCCTTAAGCCGATCCGATCCTGCTCCATAGCTCTGATCCGTTCCCGCTCCCTAGCCTACTCCGATCCGATCCTGCCCCATAGTTCCGATCTGTTCCTCTGTCCAACTCCAACTCTAAGCAATGGCCTTCCTTCTTGCCAAATTTCTTTTGTGCCAGATTCCAGTTCGGGTCGGATTTCTTGCCCAGCTCTCCTATCCGATCCGAGCCCATACCCGATCCGATCTGAAACCCTGCACAACTTCCTGCAACTTTTTCCAGCAAATTGTTAACGCCATTCGACGACGTTTTCGACCAATCTAACTATTATAATCAACCACAAATCATTCCAAACAGTCATAGCAACATAGAAAACTAACCACAAACACCAAAACAATGAATTTACGTGTCAAAATGGATCAAATATACCCAAAACCCCTTATTTTCCCTTAAGCATGTTTAAGCAAAACTAATCATAGGGTTAACAAAACTTAATCAAATTAAACCAAATTTCTACTAGAGGCATAAAATATTATTTTCGAATTTATAGATATTTTTCCAGAATTTATTAGTGTGTAAATTCGCTAATCTTCACTAATTACCTTAATTAACCGTAATTAGTGTCAAAACAATGCTAATCACTCACCTTGGCCACAAATAAAATTTCTCAGAACTGAAACCTTGCTGATTTGGGTGAAGTGTCTAACAGCGGCTCTAACCTTGCTTTCATGTTTCCTCTCCTTAATTGATGTAGATTAAGCCAAAACTTGATTAGAAAGTGATTTGGGGATGTTTCTAGATGTTGGCAGCCATTGTTAGGGTTCAAGAATGAAAGTGGCAGCTGAAAGAAATGTTTTCTAACCCTAATCAGCCCCTATACATCTCCAATCCCGAAATCCCCTTTGGGGCTAGCTGCTAATTACCCGATTAAGCCCAATTAAGCTGTTTTTCATTATCTGAAATTTGTTTCAGCCATATCTCCCAAACGGTGAGTCCGTTTGGCTAATGTGACCACTCTACGGAATTGTAAACCATCATCCGGAGCCAATGGAAGTGGTTTTAGGTCAAAATTCCTTTCCAGTCAAAAGTTATGGCCAAAACAGTACCAACTAGGGGTAAAATGGTCATTTAAAAATCGACAAAAATCATGAACATGGGAAATGACCCCAATAGTCGCCTCCCAAAGTTACATGACCATACGACTTCGTAGGTGAAAGAAATAAATATTCTACGATCCTATGATGCGTAGAATACGGGTCGTTACACTCTCCCCCCCTTAAGAAATTTCGTCCCCGAAATTCCTTAACCCAAAACATACAAAGGATCCCGCATGCCTAACTACCACATACAACAATCAAACATGCAAAACAAGCAAACAAGCCTATCCTAGCATGCGGAAAACTAAATCGAAGTTAAAATCTTACCAGGCGAAGAGTTCTGGATATGTCTTCCTAATGCTCTCCTCTGTCTCCCAAGTGCAATCATTCTCGTCCTCGCCCCATTGAACCTTGACTAGCTTCACCGCCTTCCTTCGAAGTTGCTTCATGTCGTGCTCGAAAATACCGGCCGGCTTTCGGTTCCCAACCGCCTCGGATTCTACTTCGAAGTCCTCTAACTGATCAGGTGAAATAGTCATATCTGGGTCGTGAACGAACTTCCTTAGTTGGGAAACATGAAATACGTTGTGAACTCCTGCCATCTTCTCTGGTAAGCCAACTCTATATGCCAAATTCCCGACTGGTTCAAGAACAGGGAATGGGCCAACAAATCTTGGTGCCAACTTGCCTCTCCTGCCAAATCGTATCACACTCTTCAACGGAGAAATCTTGACAAACACCACGTCATCAACGGAGAATTTTAAGTCTCTTCTCCTCTTATCAGCATAACTCTTCTGCCTATCTTGGGCAGCCTTCATTCGTTGTTGAATGATCTTGATCTTGTCTGAAGTTTCCCTCACCACATCTGGTCCAAACATAAACTTCTCGCCATTCTCTATCCAACATGATGGTGAGTTGCACGGTCTTCCGTACAAAGCTTCATATGGAGCCATACCTATACTGGATTGGTAGCTATTATTATATGTAAACTCTACTAGATGCAGATGGTCATCCCATGATCCACCAAAATCCAATATACATGCTCTCAAGAGATCTTCCAAAATACGATTCACCCTCTCCGTCTGACCGTCGGTCTGAGGATGATATGCGGTACTGAGATGTAACTCTGACCCTAGAGCCTCTTGTAAGCTCTTCCAAAACCCACTAGTGAACAACGGGTCTCGGTCACTCACAATGCTTTTAGGTACTCCATGAAATCTCACTACCCACTTCATATACAATTCTGCTAACTTAGCTGCCGTTCTGGTCGATCTGACTGGTACGAATCTTGCACTCTTAGTCAATCGATCCACGATTACCCAAATACTATCATGTCCCGATCTAGTCCTTGGTAAACCATCGATGAAATCCATCGAGACTTGCTCCCATTTCCATTCGGGAATTTCTAATGGTTGCAACAACCCACTAGGCTTCTTTTGCTCGGCTTTAACTAGCGGGCAATTCATGCATTTGGATATAAACCTCCCAATGTCTCTTTTCATCCCTTCCCGGTAGTTGGTCTGCTTCATATCTCGATACATCTTGTTACCACCGGGGTGTATGGTCAGTTTTGAGTGATGACATTCTCTAAGCACTTCATCTTTCAATCCATTGATATTGGGTACAACAAGCTTTCCATTCTATCTAAGCCATCCATCTCGATCAAGCCCATACTTGTTCATCTCCTCATCGATACCCATCTCTAACTTGGAGATGATTTCCAATAGGTTAGGATCGTCCCTCTGACTAGAGCCGATCCGCTCAATCAAAGTGGGTCTGATCGTCAAACTAGCTAGCATGACTGGATCCAATTCGCACTTTGGTCTGAAATCAAACCCCGTGATATACTCCAGTTGCTTCCATTCAAGAAACATAGCCCCTAAACTGGCATGTCTACTGCTCAATGCATCAGCCACTACATTGCCCTTTCCCGGTGTATACGTGATGTCGAAATCATAGGAAGCTAAGAATTCTAGCCACCTTTGCTGTCGGAGATTTAGATCCTTCTGAGAGAAAAGATACTTCAACGACTTATGATCTGTAAACAACTCAAATCTTTCTCCCAAGAGATAGTGTCTCCACATCTTTATTGCGAACACAATCGCTGCCAGTTCCAAATCATGGGTAGGATACCTCTTCTCATGCGACTTTAGCTGCCGACTAGCATAAGCTACAACCCTACCTCCTTGCATCAATACAGCACCTGGTCCGGTACCACAAGCATCCGTGTATACCGTCATCTCTTCATTCCCCTTAGGAATGACTAACACTGGTGCACATGTCAACTTGTCCTTTAGACTCTTGAATGCATTCTCGCACCTTTCATCCCAGATGAAAGCTTGATTCTTCTTGGTCAACTGGGTCAACGGTGCTGCTATCTTGGAGAAGCCTTGGATAAACTTACGATAATATCCAGCTAACCCCAAGAAACTTCTTACATCAGTTGCATTCTTGGGCGCAGGCCAATCCTATACCGTAGCCACCTTCGCAGGGTCCACGGCAATACCATTCTCGGAAACAACATGGCCCAAGAACCTCACTTCCCTCCTCTAGAAGTGACACTTAGAAAACTTTGCTTTCAATTGGTGTTTTCTCAGTACCTCCATCACTATTCTTAAATGTTCCTTGTGTTCTTCCTCTATCCTCGAATAGACCAAAATATCATCAACGAACACAAGGACAAACTTATTCAACTGATCTCTGAATACCCTATTCATAAGATCCACAAAATACGTTGGGGCATTGGTCAGCCCGAATGGAATGACCAACCACTCATAAAATCCAGACGGCGTTCGAAATGCCGTTTTAGCTATACTCTCAGCTTCCACTCTAAGCTGATGAAAACCTGTCGCGAGATCCAACTGAGAAAATACTCTCGCGCCACTCAACTGATCGAACAAATCATCTATCCATGGTAGAGGATACTTGTTCTTCCTCGTCACTTTATTCAACTCGCGGTAGTCTACACACAAACGAAGGGAACCATCCGCCTTGGTAGCAAACACAACTCGTGCTCCCCATTCAGAAACACTCCTTCTGATAAATCCCTTCTTCAAAAGATCGCTGACTTGCACCCCGAGATCTCGCTGCTCCCTTGGTGCCATATGACGAAGTGGCATCACTATAGGTCTGACATCTTTCACCAAATCAATACGAAACTCAATCTCTCGATGTGGTGGAAGCCCGGTCACTTCTTCGAAAACGTCCGGATACTGGCCAACCACGGGCAAACCTGACAACTCACTATGCAGAATGTCGAGGGAGTTTAGAAAACTAGCCAATACCCCCTCACTGGGTAGACCACCAAACACTATCCTCCTCCCATCATCCGCTCTAGCTGTCACCAAAAAGCCCTCACAGTCTACCACCACCCCGTATCTTTGGAGCCAATCTACTCCCAAAATAATGCCAAACCCAATAAAGCCCAAAACAAAGCAATCACAAAAAAACATGCATCCATGACTCGATAAGACCACATTACGACAAATCATGCTAAGGCTAGTCGAACCACCAATCAGGTTCGTCACTACTAAAGGTCTATCGACAATCTCGGGCTCCAATCCCAACCTATCTACCAGGTCACTAGATATGAAAGAACTGGAAGCTCCGGTATCAAACAAAACTCTAACAGGAACATCATAAACAGAAAGCATACCTTGAATGACAACATTCTTTCCTTTCTCCGCCGTAGTTGGGGCATTTGACGAAGAAGGAATAGCATTAAGGGCATATGCTTTCACCATTTGCTTTTCTTTAGGGGGTTGTGGACACTTGTCCTTGTGATGTCCCATTTGGCCACAGTTGAAGCACTTCCTATCCGCTGGCTTGGCCCGACAATTACTAGCATAATGGCCCTTCTTACTACAGCTGAAGCACTCAACATCTTGCTTATTCTTTTTCTTCTGGCCATCCTTAGTCTGATTCTGCTTTCTCTTATTCTGGGAACCACCCTTGCCTCCACCACTTGCTTGTGATTTGGCTCTTCAGCAGATGCAATCTCAGTCTTCGGCTTAGGGTAGAGACTTTCTGATCTCAATGCTTTCCCCACAACCGATTCAAACGTCTCATCGATGTGGTTAATAAGCCTTTCCCCCAAGTACTGATCCAAACTAGTTATGAACTTCTCATTCTTCTTCTCGGCAGTATCAATAAGAGATAACCCATACTTCGACAAAGTGTCGAATTCAGCAATATACTCCGAGACAGCTCTGCCATTCTGCTTGAGCTCCAAGAATTTCTTAAATAGCACTGACTTCTGAGCAGCTGGAATGAACTTCTCGCTAAAGCGAACCTTAAACTGCTCCCAAGTAATCTGATCTTCAGGAGTAGCTGCCTTTATAGCATTCCACCAATTCATTGCCTACCCTTGCAGCTGACGGGACGCTAGCTTTCTCTTCATCGCATCTTCGATACCCAAATCCTTGAAGATACGTTCGCAACTATCCAACCAATCCTGAACATCCGTAGCCGACTCCGTTCCGTGGAATGGCTCCCCACCAAGGCTAGTATAATCCTTATTCAGCTTGGTGAAGTCGACCTCGGCGCCTGCACTATTGGACCACTACAATTTCCACCATTGGGAACTGCCCTCTGCACATCCCTAAGCATCTCTCTCATGAGGTCAGTAAACATCGTCTTCATGTCAGCATCATTCCCATTATTGGCTCCCCTAACAGCACCTCTAGCATATCGGCTCATCGTCAATCTGTAAAAGGAAACGATTAACGACCCTATAGTGGTGCTAGTGCAGTATGACTTCACCCTTATACTACTAATAGTATATACATATATAGCTTTTAAAAACCAAAGTTATCACAAATACGCTCTCTCGTATACGTATATTATCTCTCCTTGATAACTTCCCTAGGTTAACTACGCAACCTAGAGCTCTGATACCAAGTGTGACGGCCCGCCCCGCACCAGCCTACATTTTCTCCGAAAGTGCGCTGTACACATGCCCGACTAGCACGGGACGGTCGTCAGGAGAAAGGAAAGAAGGGAATTAACTAACAAGAACCTGTAGAATGTCTCACAGCGCATGGAATAAAATATAATAATAACATACTTGACATAAAACAGGTGAGACAGTGCATAAGTTGATAACTAAAACTAACATCAACATCAGAGCAGCGGAAATCCAAATACAGCTTATTACAACTTTCCAAATTTACTGTCTCTAAAACAAAAGAAAGCTGAAGTAGAAGATGCACTACTAATGCCCAAGCAGTGATCTTCAACAACACAGGGAGGATACTATATATATATCATACGTGGAAGCCTCCTGCTCGTCTCCGGATCATCTACCCGTGCATCACCAGCTAACCTGTCTCTAGTCTGCTCGTGTGAGCACCCAGAGTAATAAGAGGAGACATAAAACTCTGGGTCAGACATAAAGCCTGGTATGAGCGATAAGCATCTAAACAGAACAATAACAGGTATACTAAACCATACATGAACCTAGACCTCCAACCAAAGAGTTAGTACCACATACCGTACAATACTCTAAGGTGCCATAATAAATAGTGTAAAGAATACGGGGGTGAGGTGTGCATGTCACAATGATGGCAAACAAATCAACTATAGCAACCATCCTCACATCTCTCACTCAGTGCGTAAAGCATACGATGTCCACCACTGTCAATCACTAGACCCATCGAAGTAGTGACGGAGTTCAACTTGTACAACTACTGCTACTACCAAGCTTACCACATGGAGTCATGACCAAATCTTTACAAATGACCCCACTTCATTGGTCTATAGCCCTTTAGTCGTACCTAGGCCACTAAGGCCCTGAGTCCTTTCACGTACCTCCCATACATAGTGATCCAAAGTCATAGACATTGATAGCCCCTTGGCACACGTCCCGCAGCAAAGCCCAATCATGAAGCCCACTCATTGGTTCCCAACTGGATCCTGAGTCAAAGCTCCTCATTTGACTTCCTTTGCATCTCGGTTTCTGATCGAATTGGAGTTGGTCCTCAAAAGAGTTGTTGCGTAGAAGAAATGGAAGTTCGATTCGGCTTGCCCAATCTATTTCAGTCGGTTCGGTTCGGGTTCATAGCGTTGCATCGGTTCGGGTTGGGTGTCCCACTTCTAGTCGGGTCGGGTTGCCATCTCCCATTCAGTTCGTGCTCCAGCTCCTGTGCCTCGTCTGATATCATTCCCTATTCTAATCCGATCCCTTCACCATACTCCGGTCCGATCCGATCCCTATTCTAATTTTCGAATTTATAGATATTTTTCCAGAATTTATTAGTGTGTAAATTCGCTAATCTTCACTAATTACCCTTAATTAATCGTAATTAGTGTCAAAACAATGCTAATCACTCACCTTGGCCACAAATAAAATTTCTTAGAACTGAAACCTTGCTGATTTGGGTGAATACTGGTGTCTAACAGCAGCTCTAACCTTGCTTCGTGTTTCCTCTCCTTAATTTGATGTAGATTAAGCCAAAACTTGATTAGAAAGTGATTTGGGGATGTTTCTAGATGTTGGCAGCCATTGTTAGGGTTCAAGCTTGAAAGTGGCGACTGAAAGAAATGTTTTCTAACCCTAATCAGCACCTATACATCTCCAATCCCGAAATCCCCTTTGGGGCTAGCTGCTAATTACCCGATTAAGCCCAATTAAGTTGTTTTTCATTATCTGAAACTTGTTTCAGCCATATCTCCCAAACGGTGAGTCCGTTTGGCTAATGTGACCACTCTACGGAATTGTAAACCATCATCCGGAGCCAATGGAAGTGGTTTCAAGTCAAAATTCCGTCCAGTCAAAAGTTATGGCCAAAACAGTACCAACTAAGGGTAAAATGGTCATTTAAAAATCGATAAAAATCATGAACATGGGAAATGACCCCAATAGTCGCCTCCCAAAGTTACATGACCGTATGACTTCGTATGTGAAAGAAATAAATATTCTACGATCCTATGATGCGTAGAATACGGGTCGTTACACTGCTCCAAGCTCCTTTAGATAGATCTGTAAACACCTGAACTACTTGACTGCCCGTACAAATTTAGGCACCCAAGAGTTTAGGTAGAACAAAACAAAATAAACTCCGGGTCAGTCATGGGACTGGTATGAGTAAACAGTTTAAAACAGCTTAAACAAGTAAATGTTGTCTCATAAGACCACACCGGATAACAAAATGGGTTTTTCCCTTATAAGAACCCAAAATATCTTTATATCAAAAATCTTTTGATATTATAGTAATGCCTATCAACCACGATATAATAATCATCTACCAGAAACGCTTTCATCTCACGTTCTACATATATAGTGTACAATCAAAACCGCAAGCACGTTTTGGGTAATGGATTTCCAACTATGACAAGGTATGGAACCACCTTCCACTGGTGTACCTCTAGAGGAGAATACACTGAGTTCAACAAGAACGTCTTGCAATTCAGCCACACATGGCCGACCACTCATTTCTCTTGAGTGTATCGAATGTATATCACCAACAGTTGGGATCAG
Organism: Allium sativum; assembly: GCA_030737875.1. Lineage (NCBI taxonomy): Eukaryota > Viridiplantae > Streptophyta > Magnoliopsida > Asparagales > Amaryllidaceae > Allium > Allium sativum. The sequence continues at coordinate 7,235 of JASFAX010002638.1, read as the reverse complement.
CAACTGTTTCCCGAATGGGACAGCATCGACAATAGATTTTTAGAAGTAAATGGAACTCTAGATTAGGTGATTATACACCCTAATAGGTGTGACCTACATAGCTATGCTGCCTGCCCGATTTTTGCCATTTCCCGGTTGTTAAGGCCAGAGACTACGATTTCTTTCCATTCATTGATAACACGATCACTTTGAATGCCACATTATCAGATCTGTTAATCACTAATTGGTTTACACAAATATTCTGGATGTTATGTTAAGGGAATAAATCCGTTGCAACCATATATATTTATACATACCAATCCATGCGATCATTGGAAATATTCTGTCAGACATTCGTCCATATACGTTCGTTCTGGGACTGAACGAAACCGAAGGCACTATTCAGTACATCCATCCTAGGCAATCTCTACCTAGGACTTATACAAGAGCCCTTGTGCTTTACTCCGTCTTCAATATATTCAGCATACTTGGTTTGCAACGCTTATGCCAATACAGAGTGGTTCTTTGGATTAAGAATCCAACCGGTCTCTCCATATTAACAACGTTAAAATGGTCAAAACTTTGATAGTCGGTGATTTAACTATCAAATGAAAAATGTCCGTGTACACACAACGATCTTATTTCCAAATGGAATTATAGATCACATCATCAAACATATATATATATATATATATATATATATTCATATTTCCTTATTTTCTATATTAAGGAAATATGTGTTATTTACTCTGGAAAACATTCCCATTGCATATTTACATGTCACTATTCTTTCACATCTATCAGACTCTAACTGTAAATTAGTAAGAGAACAACTTCCTAAGTATAAACCCCGAAGGCCGAAACCAACATCAGATCGATACTTAAAAAGTTGTTCAACTCAACTAATTTCTAGTCAGTTTCTAATTCCCTTAACTCTATCGCTTTATATCCATTTGATTAACTTCTTATCAATACGATCATTTTAAATATGCAAATCATTTGCTTTTAAATCATCGTTCACTTTAAAACGTATACCTCTCAGGATTTTATTTATAAAATTCCTTTTCGTTTATAATATTCTACTTTAAGTTCGTTTCATTATCGAATTCTATATATATCGATTTCTAGTTTACCAAATCTTCTTAAAAATATTCTAACTCCTTAAATTCTCGGAAAAATTCGCCATAACCTCCTTTGTACCGGGAACATCGGGAAAATCCCCAAACTGCCACATAGGCCCTCTCAAATCAACAGAAAAAGGAAAATCCAAGCGGATTGCCGATACGGCACATAAAATCTCATATTCAATTTAAATACGTACCTTTTTTTCGAGCATTATATTTATACTCTTCTAACACTTCATTCCAAGCCAGTCTCATGTATATCTGTCATTTCTAATTCATTTCAACTTACTACACTGGTTTTAACTCAACTCGTTAATTAATTCGTTAATTAATTCTTTGCCTACTTCACTTGTATATTTGAACATGACATGTTCAAATATATTTTCAACCTTCTTATAAACTAATTGAATTCCATTTCACTTACATTTCATATATTCAAATTCCATTTTCAATTCTATTTGAATTCTATATTCAAACTCCATTTAAATTTCTATATTCAAATTCTATATTCAAACTCCATTTGAATTTCTATATTCAAATTCTATATTTGAATTCATATTTGAATTTTCAATATCCAAACTCCATTCAATTTCTATAAACAAATTCCATTTAAATTTCTATATTCAAATTCTAAATTTGAATTCCCTTTATTTAAATTCCATTTGAATTTAAAATATCCATATTATCCAATTTATGGTTTTTCACCTTTCTTTGTAAACATCGCCTTATATTACTTGTTTATATATATTAAAACAAGTCTCTACTTCAACTTCATTTGAAATATATATTTTACTTCGGAAAAATAAATTTCCCTTTATTTAAATTCCACTTGTATTTATATTTCCTGAATTTATCAAATGATACTTCATTTCACCTCCTTTTTAAACTTTTGTTTTAAATATTCAAAACAAGTTTATATTTTTATTCTATTCGAATTTCAAATTCTATTTAGAAAAAAATAGAATTTCCCTTTAAAATCTCAAATATCCTTTCCATGATATTTTATAAATCAACCCTCAGGCCCAGTGATATTTAAACACCAAACAACCAATTATTTATATCAGGATTTCTAACACATCATATATGACAGTATATATGCAAACAAATAAACAAACAGATAATATATTTTTGAGGAATCCAGTCGGATTCCTCCAACCTGTTTTCCTGCATCCACAAACATTAGTCAACATAGTAATATCCATCCTGCTTCGAGGTAGGATATCGCGGTATGAAGGTCATCTACTAATATATATTTGTGGGGCGCTTAGGAAAATCATCCGCTATGAAACCGTGGGCATCCACTAATGAGATTGCAGGAACAATCCATTCATCAACCCAATATATATAATAGTCAAGCCTAAATAACTATTATATTTAAATCAACCAAAAAGCATTCAAACAAGCAACAACAATTATTTTTACCGAATAAAAATAATTCTAAATAAAACAGGTGAGTGAGATTTACTCACCAGAATTTATTTTGACGATTCAACTCCATTTTGATCAAATTCCAAATATGCGGTTAAATCTAGATAAAATTCCCGACAGCCTCAAAGCCTATTACTCAAATCCTATAGCGTGGTGGACATCGATACACGTCCAACACGTTGACACTGTCTTAACTGGTTCTACAATTGGAAAGTTACAACGTTTATAAGATAAAGGTTTTATTTAAAATTAAACAGCACACTAAGTACTCTTTATTATAAATCCCTTAAATTAATTTCAAACTAAAATTTAACATTACCTAGTTTTAAAATTCCAGGTCATGAACACAGTCCTATCTCCTCCAGAAATCTCAAACCATGCACCCTACTCCCAATTGTTGAACCCCAATTCAACCTCGTAAGATTTTTGCTGACCACTTCAAATGTTGCGAGCTCCAAAGGGATGTCACCATCGAACCCAATTCGAATATTGTAACCCCAACAATCGCGCTTCCAAAATCCATCAACGGCCAAGCCTCTCCCTTCTGAACACTGTCGCAACCTCTGAAAATGATCGATACCGTGAACACCAAGCTCCACTCACACCCTATCGCAGTTACTCCCCTTCTTCACGAAATCGTCGGCTTCAGATCTCCCTAAATCCTATCGCGATACCCAACAAACAACAAAGACTTCGAACAGCGGGGCCCCTCCCTACTTTAATCGCGAACAGCTCCAGTGCATTGACGAGCTACACAGGATCTCGAGTTTCGAAGCTCGATCCCCTTTTCTATTTGAGGCGTACGGTATTTGCAAATGAATTAGAGGAAGAGAATGAATCAAAGGGGGAAGTTTACTATGATTTTATAAAGGAATGGAGTGGCTAAATTTTGAACAGCGAGGCCATGGATTTTTGAAGAGGAGAGAAGGCCACGGTTTTATTTTAGTTTGTGGACATAAGAGATGCATGGGTTTTGGTTCTTGGTTTGTTTAAATGTAGGGGTAAGGGAGCCACAGGTTTTGTTTTAAACCGGTTTAATTTAATTTAAAATTCCTCTGTGTTTGAACTACTTCCTGACCACAACAACTGCCAATTCTAGGGTTTAACTACCATTCCGGACACACTGGGATAGGTCACGAAGTCCAATTCGATCATCCGGAACAGATATTTAATTTAAATTGATATAAATTAAATTTCAAACCACTTAAATTTTCCGATAAAAATTTAATATTATTATTCTAATTTAAACAGAAGTGTGTATTGATTATCTGAACTGTTTTTAAATCGGTTTTAACGTCGAATTCAGTTATTCGCTGATTCCTTATTTTGATAATTTAATATACGATATTAAATCGAAATCGATATTTAAATCAATAACATAAATATAAAAATTCATTTATATTAACAACTAAATATTTAAATCCATTTTAAATATTTAAAATTAACTCTACAGAAATCTGTGTCATTGCATTCTTCCCCTCTTAAAAGAATTTCATCCTTGAAATTACTAAGGTAGAAAAAAATGTTACTAACCTATTAACCCTTCAAAATCAACTTATGCTGAAACTCAACATTCCGTACTTCTACAATTTTTAGTTCTACTAAATTTTTTGGTTTTCATTCATTAGATCTGAATGATCTACAGTCAATACCTTTATCCAATATGTATTCCATTAATCTATTCAAATTGATTCTAATCAATTTATTCACTTCGATTCATTTAACTTGCTTAAGTTAAATTTAAATTTAAATTTTCAGAATCCAAATCTCTGGGTTTTGATTTCAAATCCTTTTAGAAATCACATAAATATATACTTATACTGATTTCCATCTCAAATTCAAAACATTTGAATTTTCAAAACCAACTTGTTTTCTTTCAAAAAAATCTTCATCAAAACTTTTCTAAGGTAGCAACTCAACACTTAGAAACTCAAAAATGAACATTGATGATGTTTGCAATCATCATCAGAATTATTTTCCAGCCACTAAAGTGAGTTCAGTGCTTAATTATTGTAACACCCCACCTCCGTTAAGGTCGTTCACAAAGGGAATGCCTTAACTTTGGCGGAGCATTTTAGTAAACAGAAACAGAATACTACAAGACAGATAAACAGTACTTGAAAAATTATAAATTTATTTCAGACAGAAGTGTGGTTACATCCTTTCAAATCACAATATCAGAATTCAAGTACAAAATATCAGTCTTGTACAAAAGCCTTCAGAATGCATAGTTTAAAATCATAATCTCCACAGAAGAAGACAAGTCATACTTTAAGCACTGCAAGCAGAAGAAATCTGGATCAAGCTAGAGTATTCCCTTCTACAAAACCTGGGGGGAACGGAAGAAAGGAGGCGAAACAACAAGGGTCAGACAAAAGTCTGACAAGTCCAGTGATTTTCAGTTATGAACTGATAATAATAACATGACATGAAAATAAAACTGGATGAGAGATAACTGTAACAGATGTAGCAGATATAACAGAAGAACAGAATGATATAAGCTATTGCTTTACACTTCTCTGCACTAATACTAGTATAACCGAATTAGGTGTCACCCTAATGTCTAAACTGAAACAGAAACGGGTACAGAATAATTTAACAGAAACAGAATGCTAATAATGATCCTTTACTACCCGATCTGAAACAGACAGAAGCAGAAACAGATTAATCCCTACGGAAACAGAATGTAGAATTAGGTGTACACTAGTAATGGGCCTTTACCACCCGAACAGACGGTACCACGTAGAAACAGACAGGTGTTACCACCCAACAGAAACAGACGGTACCAACAGAAACAGACAGAACTAAGTGTACCCTAAAACCCTACCCCAAGCGATCGGCTCCCTAATACATAAATATCCTATGTCGGCCCTACAGTAGGGTGTATCACTCCCTAAAGTGACAACCAATTGGCACAGACCTATTTACAGATGTCACGGTGTCTTACATCCTCAGAGGCAGACCGGGATCCATGCACACACATGACCCGGTTGGAACGCACCATCAACACCCCTCGCCATTATCAGAATGAACCGCTTATAATTAGTTCAGTAAGCGTGCCCGGACCCTACCTACTGTTGGGTCAAAGTTTTGATACTAGAAAGGGTTACTGACTAATATGGGTCCCAAACAACAGATGACACAAGTAATTCCCCTCCTAACCTTGTGTCCCCAGACTAACAGATTTCAGATTAACTTGTTTACAAGTTCAGACATACAGAATTCAGATCAACCAGTTCACAGACAAGTTTTCAGACTAACGGATCAGATATACAGATTTAACAGACTTACCTATTAACCAGTTACAGATTAACAGACTTACAGATTTGTCTAACTTTGTAATTGGGCCTACAGATTGACGGAACAGATTTATTAAATTCATCAGTCTAGTGGGTTTAATCCTATCCGCCCAACACGTTTTAGACATCATGTTTATCTCAGATTTTCATTAATTAATTATTAATGCCCAGACCTCTCACATTAGACTGATAGTTTGTGGCTACTGGTTAGGCCGGTTGGTTCCGGGCAGATTTCTGTCGCAAACTGAGTCTAACCTGGGTTTCAAGCACGTTATGACTAACTTCTCACATTAGAACCTATTGTTTGCGGCCACTGGAATATGCCGGGCGGTTCCGGGCAGAATTACGCCGCAAACTCATTCTAACCTCGAGTTAGCCATGTTTATCTTTGCGGCCAATTAATTAAAGATTTACCATTTATACCCATGCCTAATATACATGTCAATTATTCATAGCTAATTCAGATTATGTCAATAACAGACTGAATATATCAACTTAACAGACATAGCAGATAACAGGTTTAGGTGACTTAACGGATTCAACAGATTAAGCAACTAGCAGATTTAGCAGATAACAGATTAGGCATCTCAACAGATTTAGGTTGGCATTCTTAAAAGAATTAGCAGATGACAGATTTGGCAGATGAACAGATCTAGCAGACTAGGCAGTAGGGCAGAACTAGCAGATTAAGCAATATAGCAGAACTAGCAGATTAGGCAAATATAGCAGAACTAGCAAATTAGGCAAATATAACAGATTTAATCATTCCTTAAAGTTTCACAACATATCTTGCCTAATTATAAATCTTGCCTAAGTTCACATGCATAAATAATCGTCATGATTCACAATATGATCATATACCCCATGTTTGCATTAAATTTGCATGTCACAGATTAAGGTCATAATTTACACGTCCTGATTTAGTTCAACTTGCCTAGTACAAAAGATTCACATATAAATTATACCAAATATAGCTATTGACAAAAATCTCCTACTTAGGTATTATTCACATTTGATAGATATCCTACTTTAATGTAAATCTTTATACCTAAACCATATTTTCTTTGTCTCAAGTCATATGTTAACATACCATGGTTCCTCTTCTTCCAATTCACAGAATATGCATAGATCTAAATCTAGTTTACAACCTATGTCCTTTTTATTAAATCAGTCACAGATTAACCAACTTCTCAAGTCGTATGTTCAATATTCTTTATGCCACAAAGTCAAGTCATAGGTTCAATTATATGCCTTGGATTTATGTCCTAAGTTCCAAGTTCAACCTATGTTCTTTCCTCAACTCAGTCACATATCAGCCCATTTCATGCATTATTCATTTTATTGTCCCAAATATTTAAGCGTATGTTAATCTCTTAGGAGATTGGCGCAGGCTTGTAGTAGCATG